>CM046458.1:60948078-61080578 GCA_025506515.1 Flaveria trinervia | reverse complement strand
GAGATAAACTGTATGTCATCGGAAATTTGCAAGAGATAATTGTAGGCATTTTACAAGATCTTTGGCTGTCATGACGAAATCTTCACTCATCTGCAAAATACAATGTAAAAAAATCCCCAAACATTACCAAACAATATTAACAATAAAAAAGCAATTGATGATTGAAAACATGTTCATTATATATAGTAATTGACTATTGTGTTGCGTACCTGAGCTATAATGGTTACTAGAGTAGCAGTACTAGATATTGGAAGAACGCTATTAGACATGACGGTGAAATGAAGTCTCTCCATTTCGGTGAGGGCTTTCAATGCAAGCGGCGGGTTTCTCTCGCAGTATATTCTTACTAGTACGTTGCTTCCTAATTTTCGTACTTTAATCCCAGGACTACAAGTGGTGTTACAAGATAAAGAGTTTGTGTCATCATAAGAAGACACCTCTAGATCATGACCACCATGACACTTGGATTTCCTCATTGAGTTAGTTGATTCTTGTATGCTATTTTTCTCGATAATTGATGTTTCTTCTAGTTCTTTCACTCGGTTTTGAAGGTGTTTAATGTATTTACTTGCATCTTCTAACACCGTAGCCTTGTCCATCTACAATAACAGATCATTAGAAATGTTAAATTGGTTATAATCATTTTAAATGTTAAACATAAATTACTAAATTCATTGAAGATTATTATGTTTAGATGATATAAGATTGAACATGATTAATTAATCGGTTGTCATTGATCTATAGAGGTAACATCTTAGTCATGAAATGTACCCACAAGTTGGAATACACCATATATCTTGAGGTTTTATATACTTGTCTTTGAAGTATAGCAATGGATCCAAGAGTGGGTATAAAACTTCCAATAACTACTAACACTTTTTTCGAACAGCCAATGGATTAAAAGCAAGTCGTTAGCAAGGCACTAATGGAAATGGAGAACATATTACAAAAGTATTTTAACTATCAAATTTTGGGTTACAAGCGCTACCATATTATTTTATTACTTTTACTACTGAATAACAACTTGCTACTTCTAATATGTTTAATTGTTACATAAAATAATTGCTACTAATGATTAGTTTTGTTAATGCTAGTAGATACCAACCATTAGTTTTTTATAGAAACGCCAAAGTTGTAAAAATCCTTAAGTTACTACCTACTTTTTGTTTGCTACCAATGATCAAAGTTGATACTGATGAACAAAAGTAAGCAACTTTTTTCGACTTCTGATCCCCCTAAGGGCGCTACGCCTGAAGCTGCGTCGTTTAATAGTTAAACTAACTAGGATCTTTTTTTATCATAATTAGGAATAGTCTAACCTTAATATGCATTTTACACCTTTTAACTTAAGTCAATGTATACTCAAATTCTTTTGGTTATACGCAAATAACATTTCACTTAAATGACCTTCATGTCACTAAAATGACTAACAGATAGGTAATTTTCGGGAAAACTCCACCTAATTTATAGCGAATTGATCATTTCGTACTAAAAACTATGGCAAAACCTTTGGCTTGTTATTTCACTTTGTAATCATGCATGCTTCCGTGTCTGGCTACTTTTTCTGGCACATATAATCAACTCTGCTGCTAAAAAGATGTCTGATGTGTATATGGGTCAGAACTCTTCTTACAATTTACTTCTTACTTCAGCTACCCGAGCACAAAGGAAATCTAATGCTACAGTTCTAACATTATGAGAGAGAATAAGTAACCATATCAGTATCAAGTAAAGCATGATATAAGTGACTTCCATATGAGATTTATTAAACATGGAATTTAATTCATTTCTAATGATTAAGTTTAGAGATGTAATAAAGTTAACCATATCAACTAATCATTACAGAATTATAAAGTGTAACAACAAGTGTTAAGGTGTGTTAACAATAATACCTTTTAATTTCAGGTAAGAGAGCTGACAAAGTAATAAACCGCTGAGTCAACTTCTCCCTTCTCTTCCTTTCAGCCAGGATATGCTCTTGGGCTTGTCTATGGTTTCTTCTTGTGCTTGAAACTTTTTTAGGAATCTGTATGGATCGCAGAAGTTCATCGAGATTCATCTCCTCTTTACGCTTATTTACATCATTGTATTCAAATTTGTATCCTCCATAGAGTTGATTTTGGTTTATAGCAGTTGATGAGGTGTGGTCTCCAAAAGATAGAGTGAGGTGCTGGATTTGGATCCACACATAGGAGCGAAAGAGCTCGTCATAGTACCCTTGAAACTGTCTTGGTTGTCCATGTCTCCACTAATGGCGGATGCATTAGTGAATTGATCTCTTGAGAGTAGATTCTGATAGCCTTTGAAGTTTGGTGAAGAAGATGAATCCACAAACTCATTATAAGGACATGTTTCTTGATGTTGGTTAACGAACTCGCGCAGATCTTCCATATCCTATCGTTCACAGGTTAAAGTTAATCATTATACAGTTTAAAACAAGAAAACAGTTTGTGATAACAGACATTGTTATTTCTAAATAAAGATGTATAGCAGATGCTCTTACCAAATCAGGTAACCATGCCCCATATGGGATATCCATTACAAGCGCGTGTTATTTGCTTTATCAACTGCAAATGGATAACGAAGTGATTAGTGACCTGTAACATAGCTAAACTCATCTCTTGCTATAACCATGGGTTCTAAATCAATTGTAACAACCTTTTGAATAATTCTTTTATTCCTAAGAAATTAATACATTGATGTAACACCTAAAACAAGCCCTCAAAAGTAAAAAGCACAACTATTTAACAACAAATATCCACTGCTTACCGTGGTCCTCAAGATTATGTTGTCAAACCAATAATAATCACAAATCATTTTCCGCGCTTTCTAATAAGCCAAAACCGAGATAGAACCTTGCGCGGTTTCACACATGAAAATATTGAGGTTTAAAATTTCGATAAACCCTTTTAAAATCAGGTTCAATACCAGACTTTAAGCATGCATATACTTAAAATTTGATCTACGAATTTGTGAAAAATGTTGTCGAAACTTTTAAGGGGCAATAAAGTTGCGATCATCGACTAGCAAGTCTTAAGATCTAGTAGTATATATGTTTCAGGCTTGGGATTTATGTAAGATTAAAAATTGATATACAAATTTGTGAAAAATGTTGTCAAAACTTTTAAAGGGCAACAAAGTTGCGATCATCGACTACAAGGTCTTAAGATCTAGTAGTATATATGTTCAGGCTTGGGATTTATGCAAGAAATCAGAAGCATTTTAGAGTTATAGTTAAGAAACAAGAGTTCATGAAAGCTAAATATTTAAGTTAAAACTTAGAATACAATATAATAATCTAGACAGTACTTGCCTGTGTAGTAGTGTGAACATAATCACAACAATCTCATCTATGATAATCAAATAATTTCATGGTTCACAAAATAATCATTTTCTAACTCACAACTTTGCACATTTACAAAATAAATTGTTGATGAAGGTTTTGGATAATATCTTTCCCAACACAAAAAGTGAAACATGCTTATTTACAGTGCCAAAATCATTTTTTGCTGTGCACTGATTTAGATATGAGTGAATGATAGCAAAACTATGAAGTATTTTAGAAAACTATAACAAATTTTAATTTCTGGATAGAATTTTAGATCTTTCTCCAAAAACCAGGTTAAAAGAGTACAATGATTGACCTATTAAATCTAGATGCAACTGTCTTACAAAGGTTCATAATAGATATTCAAAGGTTTTATGAAAAGATGTATTTTATGCATCATTTTATAAATGATGATTTAATATCACTTTTTAAGCAGATTTCAATCCACAGGTCCAGAATTATCGTTTTAGGAATATATTAAGAAAACTAGGAAAAGATACTAGATTACCTTAGCAATTTCTCTAGATCTGTTTTGTGGCTTCCTCAATTTCTGCTGTCGTATGAGAAGATGATATTGTAATCTTATCTACTTATAGATGACAAAGAAGACTTCATGAGTCAATTTTATCTCTATGATATCAATGTTTTTATATTCATATATGATTTAAGTGGCATATCTATAAAGCTTTTATTTAGCTTTTCTTTTTCTATTTTTTATAATGAGAAAGAAGAAACTTTTTAATATTAATATAGAACTAGTGGAAAGCTAGCGAACCAAGTAAACAAGAAGGGTTAATTATCCATCGCATTTGTATATTTCTATATATTTTAGAAGGGAGGATTGACGAGTCAAATTCTCATTCTTTTGTTCCTAAACTTCAATTTCTATGAGAACTTTGGTGTCCGGCTGATTATTTTTAGGGTTTCATCACAACGGATGTTCCTGAATATTCTTGTGTATTTGTCGACATTATTTGTATCTCAGATCATCAAGCTTATGATTTAAAGTTTGATTCTAGAGTTGTTACTAGTTGAATCTATTCGCATTTGTTTTTTTTTTTTTGATAATTAGTTCTTGTTTTGTTGGGTTGAATAAAATCATAGTCATGTTTGATGAAATGATATCAGTGGCTTTGGTAGGCTATCAATTCTTGATTTAGGTTCTTCTGCTGGTTTTTGGTGAGTTTTAGGTTTTTAGATATGAAACCCTAGATTAACGCTTATGGTTTTGATCTGGTTTTTGTAGGCGTCTCTAGAGCAATGATATCGACGATTATCATCAACCTTAGGATTTAATGTTCAAAACCCTATAAGATGTTTCTGTAACACCCGGTTATTTATTTATTTTGAAGCCGACGAATGAAGAAAGAAATAAAGTCCTAAGTCGAGGACAAAACTCGCCAACGAAACAAAAGTTGGGTGAGTGGGGGTATATAAAGGGAGAGGCAGCCCTTACCCTCTCCCCATACTCACATTTTCAACCAACAAAAGAGGAGAATAGAGAAAAGAAGAAGAGAGAAAGGGAGAAGAGAGAAAGGGAGAAGAGAGGAAGAAAAGTTGGTTCGGGTTGGTTCGAGTGAGAAAATCGTTAAGAAGCGGGTCAAATCGAAGCTCTTCTTGTGGGTCGTTGTGAGAGTTCTAGGACCCCTCTTTTACACGTTTTGAATGATTGGGCTGGAACACATCTGAAAATTGGGTTTTTATGTGTGTGTTTGACCCGTATGTGTATGTGTGGGTATGTGTATGATTGTTTGGGTCTTGCTTCTGAGCTTGTGTGTGCTGAATGGTGTTGTGGTATGCATTCCTAAGATTTAGGATGGTTGATTTGGGCTTAGAATGAGTTTGGATGAGCTTGGAGGTCGTAAATGGCAGATTAGGTTCGGGATGAACTGCATTTTAAATCATCTAGGGCTAGGTGACCGAATGAAGGCCATACAGCCAATGAGGTGCGAATGGGGTTCATTTGCATGATTGAGAGTTCATTCGCACGATTGGGTGTTCATTCGCATAAGTGTTCATCCGCATTGGTCCAATCGCAAGATGTTCAGTCGCATGGAGGCCATGCGACTGAAGGGTGTCCATACGCCGAATAGGGCTGTTGCACCCGAGGAGAAGTGTAGTTAACTTTGACTTTCAGGGGAAAGTGCAGATGTAAGTTGGACGTAAAGGTTCCCGTAAGTTCATGTAAGATGACTGTTGAGGCCTTAGAGGGCTGTTTGGGCATGATGATGATGATTTTGCATGATTATGCATGTTATGTAGTATGATGTTGCCCTGTATGATGATGACGATGTGTATGATATGTCCCTTATTATGATGTATGTTTATTTATTATGGCTATAGTTGAATGTGAATGAATGAAATGAAGTATAGTAACGTAAAGTGAAAGATAATAAAAGAGGAACATGAAGTAAGAATGCATGCATTAATGAAAGATAAAAGTAATCAAAGTCTTGCAAGCACTGTAGTCGGGGACACGCCATTAAAAGTGTTAGCCCAACGGTGTGCGGGTTCGCTACCCTGGGAGGATGCACATCGGGGTCTTTTTTGTGATTGACAGTATGTATGAACCATTGTTGCGGCCTTAGGTACTGACCATTTGGTGTTGGGCACCACGGATGAAGGTCTATTATAGGCTTAGGTCAAGTACCATGAGCATGAAGGGCATAGCATATGACAATGGTATACCTGAACTTTACCTTAGGTAGTGTGACCATTTGGTGCTGAGCACCACGGATGAAGGTCTATTATAGCTTAGGTCCAGTACCATGAGCATGAAGGGTAAAGTCATGGTGATGACGAAAGGAAAAGATGTAATAATGAATGAACGAATGAAGTAAGATGAATGAAGAACGGAAGATAATGAACGATGAAGATAATAATAATACCTATTATCTATGTTTACGTATGATGTATGATCACATGAAAGAAAAGAATGGTTTTAAGGAAAGAAAAGTATGTTTATTTTATAAAACTAGAACTCACTCAGCAACGCTGACTTTGATGTGTTTCCAATTGGCAGGTAATGACTGCTGACGATGGCACGAGGCGACTACTCAGCTCTTTTGGGATGGCATCCATTTATGTAATGCTTTTGTGATGTAATGCAACAATGTATTTGTAACTGATTAACGATGTATTATTTTGCAAGAGTTTTTATGATGGAATGAGATGCCGTTTTTGAATGTTTCCGCTACAATATTTTTGTAAGATAATTGAAAATGTATGTTTTATGTGCAAATATTTGTCAGCGGTAAGCGTCCTGGGAACGGGGCCTTACAAGTTGGTATCAGAGCCAAAGTTTAAGTGAAATGGGTAAATTTTCAAATTAAACCTTAACTTAAGCGGAGAATGGGACGGAAAGTGAATGGGATGCCAATCTGAGTAGCTGCGTGCCATCAGGTATTTTCGTAATGTTAACCGGTTTTATATGCGTATGGTATGTGGTAATGTGTTGTATGTAGATTTTTATATTGATGTAGTCAGGATATGTAATGCTTGGGGTATGAAGAGTAAAGTAAGTGGCTAATCACAACTGGCCATTGTAATTAGGGACTTACTATACTTGACATAAACTGATATGTTCCTTGAATGACCGTGTGGTGTTTGAATCTTTCAGTGTGCGTGTGATGGCTGGTGGTAGATCTTCAAAAGCCTCTCGTGGTAGAGGTCACGGTGCTGAACCGCGACCCAAGAGAGGGAGACCCAGAGTTGAGAAGGTGTTTCATGAAGAACTAGAGACCCCTCATCCGAAGGGTGGCGACGAGAGAGCCAATCTGAGAGCCTTAGTTAAGGAGGCTGTTGTGGAAGAAGTTCATCAGATCATGCAAACAATCTTACCGTCTATGGTGACGAAGTGATTAAGGCAGTACGGGAAGGGGAAAGAAAGGAGAGGAACATGTCCTCGGGAGGACGGGAGCAACCGGAGCCTGAAACGGTTCTCTCGGATGATGAAGAAGAGGAGGAAGAAGAAGAGCCTGTGCAGGAGGCGGAACGAGGCTATAACTACGGAGCGTTTATGAGATGCAAGCCCCCAACTTTTGATGGAAACGGCACTTCTATTGCTGCTCACCGCTGGGTGAGGGAAATAGAGGTTGTTCTTGATATCAGTGAGTGCCGGGAGGACTAGAAGGTGAATTTCGCAACCCACTCTTTTGTGGACTCGGCTCTGTGCTGGTGGGACAATATAGTCCAAGCCGAGGGTAGCAGGGCCATTCGGATAATGAGATGGTCTGAACTGAAGAAGTTGGTGATTGAGGAGTTCTGTCCTCATAGAGAAATGGATAAGGTTGAGAGAGAGTTCCTGCAGCTGGAGGCGGGAACCATGACACACCAGCAGTACACCATAAAGTTCAACGAAATGGCACGTGTGGTGCCGGATTAGGTGACACCTCTGTCTCGAAAGATCAAGAGGTATATTTAGGGTTTGCCAGCGGATATTCGCAGGCACATGATCACTGCCCGGTCGAGCACGTTTAGGTCGGTGATGGATTTGGCGGGAGACTATATGATGAGAGAATGGTGGTAGTGACTGAAGGTGGTAGGAAGAGTGGAGGTCATCGAAACTAGCAGGGGAAGAGGTTTGGTCGGGGTGATGCCTCAATGGGTAACAAGAAGGCATGGGTGGATGACCGACATGTGGTCACATCGAGTGCGGGGTCGAAAAGGTGTGGCAAGTATGGAATGGAGCATAGTGGGGAAAGTAGGTTTAGGTCGAACTTGTGCTTCAAATGTGGGAAGGCGAGGCACATGGCAAAGGACTGTCGTATGGTTCGGTGCTATAACTGTGGTGAAGAGGGTCACATGAGCAAGGATTGTAAGAAGCCGAGGACTGAGGATTCCGGGGCGAAGAAGACAGGGAGTGAACGGCCAAGGCAAGCGCCAGGGCATTAACCATGACCAGGAGGAAGCTAGGACAGACCCTGATGACGTGTCCACTACGTTTCTGGTGAACCAACTTTAGCTTCTGTGTTATTTGATTCGTGTGCCAGTAAAAGTTTTCTTTATGCTGCTTTCTGTGCTAAGCTGCCTGTTAGTAGTAGACGTGTTGATGCGCCTTTTGATATAGAAACTGCCATAGGTAAGTCTACCAGGATTTCTGAAATGATAATAGACTGTGATGTGGAGCTAGAAGGTCATAAGTTTCCTATTAGACCGTTTGTGATGACCTTAGGTGGTTTCGATTTGGTTCTTGGAATGGATTGGTTGGCGGACTCCGAGGCGAACATTGTGTGTCGTAAGAAGATGATTCGTTTGACAGCACCTGATGGGAGTTGGTGACGATTTATGGGGGTCGAGTCACGACGATCTGTTAGGATCAGTGATCTATGTTTGATTGATTAAAGAGTATAGCAGCGGAATTCTAACAATGAATTAGCCGATTCACAAGAACGAAACGATATTCAATGAAGAACAAAGACGGTTATAGAGAGAGAATTCTGTAAATATATTTCATTCAATATACGCTTTCGTGGTAACGGAATGTCACACTTACAATTAGGTCGACACCTCTTATATAAGAGATGTGACGTCCGCTGATGTCACTTGATAGTGACATCTAACAGAATTATTCCAACTGAGACACAACTACTGAAGATGTCAAAACAGCTGACATCTCCTTACAAAAATGCTAAGTGTTATCAGTTGTTATAACTACTGAAAAACATAAAACTACTGAAATTACAACGACTGAAGAACAAGCTCTTCAGTCGTTTTACAAAACTACTGAAAGTAAAAATATAAAACTACTGATATCACAACTACTGAAGAAGTACTCTTCAGTTGTTGTGACAAACTACTGAAACTTCAGTACTTGATCTTCAGACTTGAACTTCAGACGTTTCATCAGCTGATGATTTCAGTAGATATCATCAGCTGATGTCTTCAGTCTTTGTCTTCAGACTTTGTACATCAGTTGTTGATCTTCAGCACTTGTAAACTCTTCAGTTGTTGTACTTTAGTACTTTGAACTTCAGCTTCAGTACTTGTGTTCTTCAGCTGTTCAGCTTCATACTTGTGTTCTTCAGCTGTTCAGCTTCAGTACTTGTGTTCTTCAGCTGTTTTACTTCAGCACTTTAGTCTTCAACTGTTGAAGTCTTCAGCACTTGATCTTCAGCTGTTGAAGTCTTCAGTACTTGTCAAACTGCTGATGAAGCTTTCAGCAGTTGTTGTGATATCATGTGGGACTTGGAGGTTTTCTGATCTTGGCTCATTGGTTCTTTTGGTCCAACAAACTCCCCCTGAACCAATGCAGCCAAAACCTCTAATTTATTTATTTTCCCACTTATTGTTGGCAAAAAGGTTGGTCTTTTTCCTTCTTGATCAGTAGAGAAGATGACCCATATAAGCTCCGGCCTGGGAAGAAATCTCAGATATTTATTTGGCAAGATATGAATGGGAACTCTGTTTTGGGGAAGTGGACACAGAGTGTTATCCCATTCATCAGATCTACTTCCCGTGTATAAGCCTGTAGGATTCTCTGGTGTATGCTCTGAGAAACATGATTTGTCTTCCATGGTCAGGTTCTCGGCTTCACCATCAAACAATCCTTCTCGCCCATACAGCTCTGAGATGTACTTGGCCTGTTTGCCATTTTTGAGCTCAACTGTTGTAATCTGTCTATATGCAAACTCATCAGGATGAGTCCCTTCGAGTAACAGATTGAGCTCATTTTGTTTGAAGTTCTCAATCCTCTTGTAGACTAACCCCTTTTAATAATTCTGTTCTCTAGCATCTTCTGGGGTGGTTGTTTAGTCTCGTAGGCCTTCTTGAAATCTTCGACAATCTCCCAGGGTGATACTACAAGGACCACTGTGATCTCTTCATCTACGATCCTCTTGACTTGACCTTGTATCTCGAAGGAATGTCTTTCTTTACAATCCTGTGAGCCGCCCTAGGATCAGGCCATACTCTCACCCTTTCCTTCTGATATTGAAATGTGTTGGCGAGAGTGTACAACCTCAGAGCTTCTTTCTTCATACTGATAATTGATGACGAAGCAGCATAAGTTTTGTCAATGCTTTTCAGCATTTCATCATCATGAAGCTTTTGCTGCTCCTGTTCTTCAATCTTTACTCTCACAGCATCCATCTGTGAGGTGGGAGTGATGGGCATAGGTTTGGCTTTTGCCAATGTTAGAACTACAGACAGAGGCAGCCTATCTTCTTCCACATCATCCTCTTCTTCTTCTTCTTCTAGCCTCAACACCCTTCTCTTCTTCTTCTTAGGTGCATCATCGGCTGTTGGTTTAGATGGTAAGGGGGTTGGTTTTGTGGGTTGAGGAAGTTTGGATTTGGGCTTTGAGATTGGTTTGGAGATTTGAGGGGTAGGCTGTTTTTGAGTGGGTGGAAGGGAAGGTTGTTCCAGCATTTTGGTTGTGAGTTTAGCCTTTGTAAGTCTTGCCATTTCAAACCTTTTTCCAGCCCCAGCCTCATCAAGGGCTTCAATGATAATCCCCTTTTGGAATTGCTCAGACAGACAGATTTTGGTGGCTATAGCCAGAATACTGTCTCTGGTCCACGCACGAATCTCCATCAAAGATCTTCCTAAGTATTTGGCAATGAAACGGATCATGATCTCCAATCTCTCCTTTTCCAGTACATCATACCCAGCCCATCGGGTTTGAATCTCCTCCACTTCCAACTTCCTGATCTCACTATCTAATGTGGCTGTATCAAAACCTTGCTTGAAGAGTTGCTCAATGATTTTATCCATGGATCGGCTGTGTGTGTCATCTGCATCTTTTACCAGCTCTTCCAAGGATTTTTCTTCAGCAGTAGGTTGATCATCAGCACTTTTCTTTCTTTTATAGGTGATCAGTTGTTGCTTTTCTTTTTCCAACTCCTGGATTTGTTCTTTTGCCTTCTCATCCTCTGTCTTTTCCTCTTCTTTTCTTTCACTGCAGTACTCTCCCCCTTTTTGATGCATTGGTGGTAGGGGTTTGTACCGCAGAAAGTGTCTTTTGCACAGCATTATCAATCAGTGGTTGTAGAGTTGAGGAAATCCTCTCATTAATGGCTTTAGTAACAATTTCATTGATAATGGAAGTGATGAGAGGTATGGATTGTTGGAATGCAGCAACCATCTGCTCTGGGGGGTTCTGTCCCGGAGAGATAGTGCCAAAAGCAGAAGCTGGAGGCTCATTGGAGTGAGAGGGTAAAGTGTTTGGGGAACCTTCAACTGAAGGTGCCATCTGTGAGTTGGTGGAGGCAGATGGTCTTTGTCCTTAGAAGTTTTGGCAAGCAGCTCTTTGAGTCTGCTCACCTCCTCCTCTAGGATGGTGTTTTGGGCGATTACATCGTAAAAGAAGCCCAGGTCATCATCAGTTTATACTGAATCACCTGACCTCCTGATAGGATCATGATGAACATACACTGAGTGTAGCTCAGTTGTAGCATGTGCCCCTTTGTCTTGGAACTGGGGACTTCCTGCCTCAGGACTATGTCCGTCATCAGCAGTTGCCTCTGGTAAGGTCTTAGTAATGGTACCAACTACAACCTGATCATATGTTGTCGCAGGAGAAGTGGCAGCCTCACCAGAAGTTCCAATCTCCGTGGCTACACTAGGAGAGGGAACATTGTAACCCCTATGCTGTGGGTTCTCAGCTGCACTTTGGTCCTCCCCCTTAATGGTAGAGGTGTTCCTAGTAGTAATTGGTATCTGGGGAGGGGGTGAGCAGTGCAATTGAGTCAGCACTTGTGCAACAAGCAATGTAGGGCTTTGGGGGGCGGTTGCATGGGGTGAAGGGGTAGAAGCAGTGTGCACCTGGGGAGGATGGTGCTCTTCAATGGCAATCTCCTCAAGTGAGGAAGATCCCAGATGTGTGGGTACCCCTGTGTGGTTGTTGCAGGCTCCTGTTGAGAGGAATCCTGAGCGGCTATGGCTGGAAGAGTCCTGATATCCACTAGGGGATTATAACTAGTGGATATAGCCTGCGTTTATGTTGCAGGGGCATCCTTAGGGGACTTATTTCCCTGAGTAGCCTTTTTGGTTTTCACTAATTTGCAAGAGTGTCCAGTGGAATACCATAAACCCAGAGATTGTGTACCTTGCAAATATCTAAAGATTCTCTTGACTGCAATCAAATGAGACTCTTTAGGAGCAGCCTGAAATCTAGCACAAACACATGTAGCAAACATAATATCTGGTCTAGAAGCTGTTAAATACATCAAGGACCCAATCATACATCTGTAAAGTGTTTCATCAACAGCTTTACCTTTCTGATCAGCATCCAGTTGTGTGGTGTTGCACATGGGAGTAGAACAGGGCTTACAGTTTTGTAAATCAAACTTATTCAAAAGATCTTTTGTATATTTTGACTGATGAATAAAGGTTCCATCAGCCTTTTGTTTAATTTGCAAGCCTAGAAAGAACTGTAATTCTCCCATTGCACTCATTTCAAACCTCTTTTTCATCAATGTTGTAAAATCATCACACAACTAGGGATCAGAGGATGCAAAAATGATATCATCAACATAAATCTGAACAAGTAGCTTATGCTGATCCACCTTCTTAATAAACAAAGTTTTATCAATGGAGCCTTTGGTGAAATTATTCTTAAGAAGAAAAGTAGAAAGTGTCTCATACCAGGCTCTAGGAGCTTGTTTCAACCCATAAAGAGCCTTATCAAGTTTATACACCCATTCAGGATGTTTATTATCCTCAAAGCCTGGTGGTTGACACACATAAACTTCTTCCTTTATTTTACAATATAAAAATGCACTTTTGACATCCATTTAAAAAACTTTAAGATTGTGGAATGCAGCATAGGCTAAAAACAATCTGATTGCCTCTAGTCTGGCTACAGGGGCAAAGGTTTCATCATAGTCAATACCTTCTTCTTGTAAAAACCCCTGTACAACCAGTCTAGCCTTGTTCTTAACAATAAGCCCATTTTCATCAGTTTTATTCCTAAACACCCATTTAGTGCCTATTGCACACTTACCTGGGGGAAGAGGAACCAGTTCCCACACTTGATGTTTCTTGAACTGAAGTAGCTCAAGCTGCATAGCTTCAACCCATCCATTGTCTCTCAAAGCAACATGGTAGTTCTTTGGCTCTAGCTGACTGATGAAGAGAGCATAGAAGCAGAAGTTAGACAATTGACTTCTTGTTGAAACACCAGCATTGATATCACCAATAATCTGAGACATGGGGTGATTCTTCAGTTCTTGATAAACATAAGATCTGTGCAAGTGTTTGTAGAGCCTTTAGCAGCAGCAGATGTTGATGTAGACTCTTGAAACCAAGAATTAGATGGTAACTCAAAAGATGTAGAGGAAACATAGATCTCATCAGCATTTGTTGTGGATGGAACTGCTGAAGCTACAGGAACATCAAATTTAGCAGACACAGGCAGTTGGTCACTAAACTTGAATAGGTGAGTATTGATGTTATCATCATCATCATCAATACCACCAGGTGGAAGACATGCTGCAGAAGATGATTTATCCACAGGATCTGCAACAGCTGGAGGTTGATAAGGAACATATTGCAGTATGTCCAAATCAAACAACTCCACAGGGTTTTGTGGAATCTTGTCCAAAGGTGATTCATTAAACTTCACATGCAAAGTCTCTTCAACTATCTTTGTTCTGCAGTTGAAGACTCTGTATGCATTGCAAGTAGATGAATAACCAACAAAATACCCTGCATCCACCTTAGGATCAAATTTATGGAGTTGATCCTTTGTGTTGAGAATAAAACAGGGACACCCAAATGCTTTGAAAAATGAAATTAGAGGAGCCAAGTGATGGAGAACTTCATATGGAGTCTTCATCAACCTCTGATTTACTAAGACTCTATTCTGCACATAGCAAGCTGTGTTCACAGCTTCAGCCCAAAAGGTCAGTGGCAAACCAGAGTCAGCCAGCATCGACCTTGCAGCTTCAATTAGGGTCCTGTTCTTTCTCTCCACTACTCCATTTTGTTCTGGAGTCCTTGGTATGCTAAACTGCCTCTTGATTCCCTTTGAAAGATAGAAGTCATCAAGTATATGGTTTCTGAATTCAGTTCCATTGTTACTCCTAATACACTTGACTGGAAGGGAATACTGCTTCTCAATATACAACACAAAGTGAATAATCTTCTGAGCAACCTCATCCTTTGAATGTAGAAAGAAAGTCCATACAAATCTGGAGTAATCATCCACAATTACCAGACAATATTTCTTCTTTGCCATGCTCATTACTCTCACAGGACCAAATAGATCCATATGCAGTAATTGCAAGCAGGCAGTGGACTTAGGCTCTTCAATAAGAGGGAATGAGACTTTGTGTTGTTTTCCTTTTAATCAAGCAGTGCAGGTTTCATCACAGTGGAACTCCTTTATTGGTAAGCCTCTAACTAAACTATTGTGGATAAGCTGATTCATGTTTTTGAAATTAACATGACCCAGCCTTCTATGCCACAGTTTAGATTCTTGAGAAGAGGCTTTGGAAAATAGGCAAGGATTGCCTCTGAGATCTATTTTCTTGGAAAGATCTAAGGCATACACTCTTCCTGTCCTATTGGCTCTCAGGAGAGTGTGATCATCCAACACCTTATCAATCAAATGCAGAACTTTGGATGACAGAATCCTACAGTTCTAACTGGTGAAAAGAGCAACATGGCCTTTATCACACATTTGACTGACACTCAAGAGATTGTACTTGAGATTTTCCACATGATTAACATCATCAAACTTGATTTCTCCATTGGAGACAAAGCCATTTCCAATGATGTAACCCCTAGCATCATTGCCAAAAGAAACAAAGCCCTTCTTTCCTTGAGAGTAGTCATGAAGAAGAGAACTGTTCCCAGTCATGTGCATAGATCCCCTACTGTCTACATACCAGATGCTACTTTGGCATGTTGGAGAACCCTGCAATAATAAACAATCAGTTAGTTTTGGAGACCCAAACCTTTTTGGTTTTGGGCCTGGTCTCATCAACAGATGGTAAACTAACAAGTTTATTGGAAACAACAGCCTGAGAGGAAGAAGATGGTGAAGAAGAGGAATCCTTTGGCTTGGACCTCCTTTTCTGTGGTTTCAACATAGGAGCATCTAATTGGTTAACTCTACCCAATAGATGTTGAACCATCATAACCAGCTGTGTCTGATTTTGTGATAAAGCTTTCAGCTCATCAGACACATTGCCAGTGGAGTTTGATAAGTTCCTATGTTGCACCTTCTTCTTCTGAGCACTCTCAGCTGTCACCTGTTTGACCCCTTCCTTTTTGGATTTCTTTGAGGACTTAAGGGTTACAGGATTTGATGTTGCTGATACAAATATGGCTTCAAACTCAGTTTTCATTTTATCTATTTTCTCTTTAATTTCTTCTTTATGTTTGAGTTTGGAACCTCTTTTGTACCAGCAATCATCTGTAAGATGATTGAACAAACCACATACTTCACATGGTTTCTTCTTCATCTTAGGTTGATCATCAACTAAAGAGGGTGAAGCAACTGAAGACTTGCTCGTCAGTGCTTTGGAAGCATTGTTTGCTTTCTTGACTTCCTCTTTAGTAGTCTTCAAACTCTTTCTACTGACAGTTTTCTTCTTTTCAGTACTGGCAGTAGTTGGAGTTTGAACTTCATGTGTTAAATCCTGCTCTCTAGTCCTTTCAGGACTTTCAGAATTAACTCCTGAGTTGATCAACTCATTGATCATGTGAGTGTCAGCAGTGGAACCATCAACATCAGCTGATAGGTTCTGAGAGGGCTTGGTGCTGACTTCTACTTCTGATTGTGTTGTATCAGAAAGTAGATCACATGATGAGATGGATTGGTTATTACTCTTACCATCAGATTCTACCTCTGCTCTTGGAGTAAAATCTGTAGGTGGAGCAGTGTGATTGTAACCAATGCCAAACTTCACATTGGAAGCATATTGCTTACTAAGAAGCATTTCAAAACCTTTGCATGATTGTACCCATCTATCACACTCTACCTGGGTAACTGCAAGGGTTTCTTTGAGATCTTTATACTTCTCTAGAAGTATCTCTTCCCTAGCCTTATCATCAGTTATTTGGCATTTAAGTTTGTAAATCTCATCTTTCTTATCATTAAGCACTGACTCAAATTCAGCTTTGCTTTTGGAAATTATTTGTTCTAGCTCAATGTTCTTGTTGATTAAAGCTACATTTGCTTCTCTAATAGATGCAAATGCTGCTATGCATGTTTCAGAACATAATTTGGCTTTTGCCTCAGATGATACCTGCGATACCTTGGTGTAGAGGCATTAGTGGATGAAGTATCAGTAGAATCCAAAGCCATAAGAGCTAGATTTCCAAAGGACTTTCACCACCATGTTGACCAGCACCTGAGAACAGTTGTTCATGACCAGACAAGTCATCTGGTAAACTGCTCCAGTCAACAACTCCTGGGGTGAAGAAGCTGTGTTGTTGAGGTTGAGTTTTTTGATGAGATTGGGAAGGTTGTGGTTCAGGCAATGCTTGTGGTTGTTGTGCAATTGGAGCTTGAACAGGATTTGGTTGAGGCATATAATAGCAGGGATAAGGATATGACATTTGACCCTGGGGAGCAAAGTATGCAGGAGATCTAGGATGTGAATGATGACCAGAACCAGCAGGATGTTGCCCTCTGTTTTGTGGACTAATACTAGGAAAAGTCACAAAGGGTGCAGAAGAGTTAGATCCAGTTGATCTACACTCTCTTGCAAAGTGTCCTAGCCTTTGGCATTTGTGACACCTCAACTTACTCTTGTCAAAACCAACTCTGGTTTTGCCAGAGAGTCCAGGAAATTTCCTACAAGTTCTCTTATAGAACTTCTGAGATCTGATATTAATCAATGCCATTTGGCTCAGAATATCCATCTCTTCTAGATCATCATCAGCTATTCCTTTCAGATCATCCATAATGAAGCATAGATTGTCACTATTACTGCCAGAATGACTCTCAATACCAACAAATGCATGATCAGAACTATTTGTAGAGAAATCAATATGCTCATCATAATTGCTTTCAGATGCAGCATATTCTGACTCATGATCAACCAAGGCAGTATTCCCTGGTACAAAGTCATCATTGAGCTTTCCTGATGAGGACAGTTTCCTCTTCTGCTCTATCTCTCTTTCAAATGTAAGCAGTTTCCCTGAAGTTGGGTGAGAGATAGGCCATCCAGATTTGCACTGGAGCGTAGGACAATAGTGTATGTGTCCCATCTCTCAGGCAGTGATCTGAGGAACCTGTTGTTCATCTGGCTATTAGTGTATTCCTGTTTCACCATTTTCAGCTCAGAGATCAAGCAGGAAAAACGCTCAAACTGTTGAGTCAATGTCTCACCCTTTCTATGAGAGAATGTCTCATATTGTTGGGCAAGGATTTCTCTATTGTTTGCTAAGACCTCATCTGTGCCACCGAATTGTTCCTTCAGGGCATTCCAGAGATCATGAGCAGTTTCATGATGCATAAGCCCTGAATAGATTTCATTAGGCAGTGCCATGGCTAGAATTCCATGGGCTTAGCATCAATCTCAAATAGTTTCCGATCTTCATCAGAGTATTGTTCCTTCTTCTTCGGAACCATTTGATTGGTTTCCGGATTGTTCACCATAGGTTTATATGGTCCATGTACCACAGATTTCCAACAACCTGAACTGTTAACAGACACGTGATGAAGCATTCTTCGTTGCCATATGTTATACTCGGTCCTAACCAGCATCGGAGGCTTGGTTGAGGAACCGGTATTGTGAGGATCATTAGAAGGAGTAGTCATCTCAGATTCAATCAAATTCGATTAAGCTAAATAGATTTAGAACAAAACACAACAACCAATTGAACAAAGAGATCTCAAAGTAAATGAACGAAAACGACAGAAATTCAATAATCTATAACCAGTTCTTGCGAATATGTAATTCAATCAAACATAGATATCAATTAGCAGTTTCAATGATCAATTGTTAGATCGATCAATGATTAACCTGCTCTGATACCACTTGTTAGGATCAGTGATCTATGTTTGATTGATTAAAGAGTATAGCAGCGGAATTCTAACAATGAATTAGCCGATTCACAAGAACGAAACGATATTCAATGAAGAACAAAGACGGTTATAGAGAGAGAATTCGGTAAATATATTTCATTCAATATACGCTTTCGTGGTAACGGAATGTCACACTTACAATTAGGTCGACACCTCTTATATAAGAGATGTGACGTCTGCTGATGTCACTTGATAGTGACATCTAACAGAATTATTCCAACTGAGACACAACTACTGAAGATGTCAAAACAGCTGACATCTCCTTACAAAAATGCTAAGTGTTATCAGTTGTTATAACTACTGAAAAACATAAAACTACTGAAACTACAACGACTGAAGAACAAGCTCTTCAGTCGTTTTACAAAACTACTGAAAGTAAAAATAAAACTACTGATATCACAACTACTGAAGAAGTACTCTTCAGCTGTTGTGACAAACTACTGAAACTTCAGTACTTGATCTTCAGACTTGAACTTCAGACGTTTCATCAGCTGATGACTTCAGTAGATATCATCAGCTGATGTCTTCAATCTTTGTCTTCAGACTTTGTACATCAGTTGTTGATCTTCAGCACTTGTAAACTCTTCAGCTGTTGTACTTCAGTACTTTGAACTTCAGCTTCAGTACTTGTGTTCTTCAGCTGTTCAGCTTCAGTACTTGTGTTCTTCAGCTGTTCAGCTTCAGTACTTGTGTTCTTCAGCTGTTGTACTTCAGCACTTTAGTCTTCAACTATTGAAGTCTTCAGCACTTGATCTTCATCTGTTGAAGTCTTCAGTACTTGTCAAACTGCCGATGAAGCTTTCAGCAGTTGTTGTGATATCATGTGGGACTTAGAGGTTTTCTGATCTTGGCTCATTGGTTCTTTTGGTCCAACACGATCCCGAAAGTGATCTCAATGGCGGTGGTAGGAAGGTGTATAAGGCATGGATGTAGCGCCTATTTGACCTATGTAAAGGATATGGATACGCCAGCACCACAACTATCCGATGTATCGGTTGTGTGTGACTTTCCAGACATGTTCCTAGAAGACTTATCAGGAGTGCCACCTGACCATGAGATTGAGTTCCAGATTGACTTGACACCAGGTGCCCAACCTATTTCAAAGGCACCGTATCAATTAGCCCCGACAGAGATGAAGGAGTTGATGGAACAACTACAGGAGTTGCTCGACAAGGGTTTATTAGGCCGAGTATCTCTGTTGGATCAAGAAGAAGGCTGGTGAAACCAAAACCAATTCACTTAGACAATTTTGGTACTACATGCAAAGGTTTCCAAAGCTTAGCATGGAACTTCCGAAGGTTGTAGAGTTCTTCCGAAGACAAAGTGAAAGATTAACTTCCGAAGACAGAACTCTACTTCCAAAGTCAACTACTTCCGAAGTTAAAGTCTTAGAAGAATAAGCTGAAGACCACTTCCGAAGTATGATGAAAAGAAGAAGTCTCCAAGCCTTAGAAGAAGCAGCCTCTTCCGAAGAATAAGTGGCTTCGGAAGTACTTACTCTTCCGAAGCCATTTAACCTTCAGAAGACGCTGCTATGAACCAGTGGACACAAGTATGGTCTCTAACACTCCGCTGCATACCTCTGATACTGTATGGTGTTTTCTCAAAGAGCCATGCAGTTGACCATACTTTATTCCACTGTTCACCTTTTTATGATAGTACAAGTTACCAACTTAGTTGGTGACAAAAGGTAAGTCAGGGACATGTCCTGACTACCAAATCTTCGATAAGACTTTATCCAAGATACCTTAAACTATAGTCTTGAAGTATAGGCTTTAGTTATAGGATCCCAGCTAGTATCAAAGTATATCCGCTGTAGGTAGTATTTTATATGGTTCTCTTTGTAACTCATTCCACACTGCTTGTAAGAGTCTTGTATTATTGAGATGAGAAGCAATATATAAAAGTACCTTGAAAATTACTTCCTGTGTTCTTTATTACTTCCCATATTGTGATCAACTCTTACTGATTCTATCTTAACCCGAGTGTTGTTCAAGGTGAGTTTGAGAGAAAACAAAATGTTAAGTGACTAACATCGATCCTACAATTAGTATCAGAGCTTCTCAGGCTCTTGATTGCGTGATCTAACCATCCAAATCAACTTGTTTTCCACTCCTCCCTACAACCCACTCACTCAAATGGCCCTTAACAAGTCCGAGGTAAAGATGGGAACCATGATAAGGCTCCTATCATTACTCCTGAAAATTTCAGGTCTTGGAGCAGGAGAATGGAAGGCTTCATCATATACCAAGACAACAAGATGTGGAACTCCATTGACAATGGCCCGTATAAGCCAAAGGTGGCATCACCTGGTGGAAACAGTGCCATGATAGAAAAGGCTGTAGAGGATTACTCTGATGAAGACAGAAAGAAGATGGACATCGACAACAATGCCATGACCATTCTTATGACTGCAGTACCGAACTCCATTATCGTGGGATTCGAGCATTGCACGACTACCAAAGAAGTGTTGATGCACTTGCTCAGATGTACTCAAGCTCCAATGACTCGAAGAAGGACTCACTGAAACAGCAGTTTGAGAACTTCACTCATATTGCTGGAGAGACTCTCAGCCAGCAGTACTTCAGATACATGGATCTTATCTCTTCTCTTTAGTCTGTGAAGATCACTCCCAAACTTAGAGATCTTACTAGAAAGTTCATGAGTGCTCTTTCAAACGAGTGGACATTTTACTGTGTCTCTATCAAGAGGACAGAGAACTCGAACACTCTCACCATGATTGAACTCTATGGCATCCTTGATGGATATCACCTAGAGATGGAGAGTAAGAAGGGCCACCAAACAAGCAGACCCATGAGTCTTCCTGCTCGCAACGCTTTAATGGTTGCTGAAGGCTTATTACCCCCACAACCTCAGCATTACCTGACTTACCAGCAGACATCCTGCTCTCCTGGACCATACATAACTTTCCCTAAGACTCCAAGGTCTCAACAGGCTTAACACAACTCCTTTCAGGAAAATTGTGCCTTTGTCTCAGGAAGTGGACACTCTGGTGATTTTCAATAATGCTTTCATGATCTTGAGTGTTTCAGTCCAGATGATGTAGAGTACGTGGACATTGTCCAGCATATGGCTTTGTTAACTTATAGAGCAAAGAAGTTTTTTAAAAGAACTAGAAGACATTTCCCTCAAAACCCAACTGCCAGCAAGTTTGGGTTTGACAAGACCAAGGCAAAGTGTTACAATTGTAACCAACTGGGTCACTTTGCAAGGGAATACAAGGCTCCCAAGACCAATCCGGAACCCCACAGACCTCCACACATCCCTCAACCTCAAAGCCCACTGAGAAGTCAACAATAGCTGCAATGGCTCAAGAAATTGACTGGAGCTTCATGGTACAGGATGTGACTCCTGCTCAAGCTCTCATGGCTGGAACAGACGATGCCCAGGCATATGAACATCTCTACACTCTAGCATGTATAGCTAAAGTTAAACTTTATCAGGATTATAATATGGAAATCAGATCTGATATTGAGTATTTAAACATCTTAAAATCTGATTTTAAAAAAGCTGAATCTGACTATCAAAAGAAAATTGAGGAGTTAAAGAAAACTGTGTCTCTTTTAAAACATGAACACACCAACTACAAGACTCAAATCAAAGATCTAATATCCAAATTGTCTGAGGCTCATCCCAGCTTGTCACTGCTGAGGCTCAGGCTAGGAAGCATGCTATTTCTGTGCAAAACTTCCAAGCTATTCTTGCATCCTCCTCCCATTCCAAACTCCGTTATCAGAACAAAGGAGGGTTGGGAACCAATGAAATTGATCCACCACACTCCAATGAGTCTATCAAACAACCTAGATGTGGTACTAAGGAGCAAAAGTTCCAACTGCTGACTCTTCCTTACCAGAGTTGAAGGATGAAACAACAATAGTGGCCACCATAGGGAAGGAACATGTAGATGTACCTATCTCCTCCTGTGAAGAACAAATCCTAACCACTAAGGCCAGAAGAAGCAGAGCTAAAGCTGCTAGAAGAACTACCAAGAAGGTGGCTGAGTCCAAGCTGAAGATTGACCCAAAGCAGAAAGGTGTCTTTATCTCAGCTGGATTCCAAGTGTTAGGTACTTCAAATTCAGGAAATGAGTGTAATACCAGCACTCCTGTCTTGCCAAAGGATTAGAAGTTGAAGGGAAAAGTTGCTGATGAAGAAAAGAAGCCCAAGAAACAGCAACCCTCACATTTCCAAAGGACTAACATTGCATGCATAATGTGTGGTCTGCAAAACCACATGGCAAAAGATTGTTACTACAATCCTGCAAGCACACATTATGCAAATAATGTTAGAAAAGAGGAGTCAGGGAAGGTTTCATATTTGGACCTTTTCAAATGGTTTAAGTGATGAAAAAGGGAAAGCTAGTCTCGGAAGCCAGGTTGCTTTTGGAAGAAACTCTTTCTTCCGAAGGAAAATGGCTTCGGAAGCAAAAGCTACTAAGGTTCGGAAGAGCACGAAAGCTCCCTTGAAACCTCCCCAGAAGAAGACTGCTTTGAAGAAAAGGTGGTGAAGGCTTATTCTGAAAAGAAAGAAGCTTCGGAAGATGGCCATGTTGCAAAAGCTTCAACAAGCTCATCCTCCAAGATCAACCAAAGGGTGGACTAGAAGATCAAGGAAGATGCTGCAGCCCAACCTCTTCTTCAAAGACCTCTATTGAACTCCCATGCATAACATTTGGTTTAATTATGTCATTATCTTAGGAAGAACCCAAGACCAGCAAGGCTTGGGCTTCCAAACAAAACTAACATACTCATCTTATGTGCAGGGACATCCATATGACAAGAACAACAATGTGTGGATTGTAGACAGTGGATGCTCCAGGCACATGACAGGGAGCAGATCTCTCCTTCAATAGTTTCAGAACTATGATGGAGGTCCTGTCCAATTTGGAGGTGAGACCGGAGGATATATTTCTGGCAGAGGGAGTATATCCAATGGTAATTTAAAGGTTGACAAAGTTCACTTTGTCAAACAGCTTGAACACAATCTGTTAAGTGTTTCTTAATTTTGTGATCAAAAGCACCAAATGCTTTTCAAAGAACATGAGTGCATTATCCTCAAACCAGGGATGACAATTCCTCCAGAATTGGTGCTTCTTAGATCTCCCAGGAAAGGGGATATGTACAAGCTGGATATGAACAATGCTTCCCCAATAGGTGAAGTATCATGCTTTCTTTCCAAAGCTGATAGTGATGATTCTACAATATGGCATAAACGTATGTGTCATGTAAATTTTAAGACAATGAATAAATTGGCTAAAAATAACTTGGTACATGGTTCGCCTAAAAAGGAGTTTTTCTGCAAAGATAGCTGTGTTGCATGCCTGAAAGGGAAACAACATAGGACATCTCATAAATCCAAATGTGTTAACTCTATCACTACTCCATTACACTTATTGCACATGGATCTTTTTGGTCCCACAAGTATAATGATCATTGGAAGGAAATCATAATGCCTTGTGATAGTTGATGATTTTACAAGATTCACATGGGTATTCTTTTTAAGAACTAAAGATGAAACTGCTGAAACATTAAAATCCTTTATTCTTAAAATAAAATATCAAATTGATCACAATGTTAAAATAATTAGAAGTGATCAAGGGACTGAGTTTAAGAACTTCGTTCTTGCCTCATTCTGTAACTGAAAAGGGATTGCCAGACAATATAGTGCTCCCGGAACTCCTCAACAAAACGGTGTTGCTGAGAGGAGGAACATGACACTTATTGAAGCTGCTCGAACTATGTTAGCTGATTCAAAAGTACCTCTAACATTCTGGGCAGAGGCAGTCAGCACTGCATGTTATGTGCAGAATAGAGTTCTTGTAGTTAAGCCCCATGGAAAAACCCCTTATGAGCTATGGAACAAGAGGCCACAGTTCATTGGCTTTCTAAGGTCCTTTGACAGCAGGTGTACCATACTTAACACAAAAGACAATTTAGCAAAGTTTGCTGAAAATTCGGATGATGCTATCTTCGTTGGGTACTCTTCAAGCTCCAAAGCTTATAGAGTATACAACATTAAGAATCAACAATTTGAGGAGTCATCCAACATAGTTGTTAATGAGCACACTACTTGTGTTAGGGGGAATGTCCCTGATCATATCTTTGATTTAGAATTGTTTTACAAACTATTCTAAACGTTCTTGTGAGAATGTTTCAGTTGGAACAGGAGCTCAAAATGATGTTGATGCTGCTGCTGCTGATAATCAACTGTTTGAGCTACCCAGACCTAGTCCAAATTCTCCATGAGCTGAATAAATGAAGTATCCACCATTCATAGATCTGATAGCTTGACCATATCAAGGAATAGTGAAGCTTCTACAAGTGAATCACTTACTGAGCCTCAAAACTCATCAGGTGATCCACCACAACACCAGGCAGAAGGAAGTAGTGTTTTGAAGGGACAGGAAACTGTTAACACCACTTCATAGCCAACCATTAATGATGTTTCTCACTCATTCAATCAGTCCTCATTGAATGATTTTAAAACAGCAGCTGGACAGAGTGTTCCAGTTCCTGAGCAGAATATGTCCAACCTGGATCTATCTCTGCAACTGGAAGTGATTCCTCGCCTAAGGATTCATAACACTCATTCCACTGAGAACATCATAGGGGATGTCACTGAGGGTGTGAGAACAAGAGAACAGACTCATCATGGAAATGTCTGCTTGTACTCATGCTTTCTATCCCAGATGGAACCCAAGAAGGTAGAAGATGCCTTAAAAGATAGTAGTTGGCTTGAATCGATGCAAGAGGAGCTGCTTCAATTCAAGAGACAGAAGATATGAACCTATGTCCGCTATCATCTAGTCAAGTACCAATAGGCACTAAATGGGTTTTCAGAAATAAGAGAGATGATAGAGGCTTGATCATCAAGAACAAAGCACGACTTGTTGTTCAATGATACACCCAAAAGGAAGGAATAGATTATACTGATGTCTTTGCACCAGTTGCAAGAGTTGAGGCAGTTAGGATCTTCCTTGCTTATGCTACATCCAAGGACTTCATTGTCTATCAAGTTGATGTCAAGTGTGCCTTTCTATATGGGGATATAGATAGGGAAGTTTATGTATGCCAACCTCCAGGATTTGAAGACCCACAACACCCCAACCATGTGTGCAAATTGGATAAAGCTCTATATGGGTTGCACAAAGCACCTAGGCTGTGGTATGAGACTCTGTCTCAGTTTCTTTTGAAGAATGGCTACACTAGAGGTACCATTGATAAGACTCTCTTCATCAGAAAGTCTGGAAAGGACATCTTGCTCGTTCAAGTATATGTCAATAACATCATATTTGGTTCTTCAAATGACCAAATGTGTAAGGACTTTGAGAGCATTATGAAGAAAAAGTTTGAGATGAGTTCCATGGGAAAAATGGACTTTTTCTTTGGAATTCAGGTGAAGCAAATGAAGGAAGGGTTCTTCATTAATCAATCTAAGTATGTCTCTGACATATTAGAAAGATTTGAAATGAAGGATTGCAAGCCTGCCAAGACACCCATATCCAGAAACCATAATCTTTGTCCTGGTCTTGAGGGGGAGGATACTAATCAACATCAGTATAGGGCAATTATTGGTTCTTTGATGTATCTTACTGCCAGTAGACCTGATATCATGTTTGCCACCTGCATCTGTGCAAGATATCAGGCTGCTCCAAAGGTGTCTCGCCTAGCTGCTGTTAAGATAATCCTCAGATACCTCAAAGGAGCACCTAAACTAGGTCTCTGGTATCCCAAAACAAGGATTTTAATCTCTATGGATACTCTGACAGTGACTATGGTGGCTGCAATATTGATAAGAAATTAGAATTAGGAGGATGTCAATTTCTTGGTGGAAGGATCATCTCATGGCAATGCAAGAAACAATCATGTGCCTCTACATCAACTGCTGAAGCTGAATACATTATTGCTGCTAGCTACTGTGCTCAACTGCTATGGATTCAAAATTAGATGTTAGACTATGGATTCGACTTTATGAGTAATCCTATACATATTGACAACAACAATGCTATCTCCATTACCGAAAATCCGGTGAAACACTTCAAGACAAAGCATATTGACATCAGGTACCATTTCATTAGAGATATTCATGAGAAAAGTCTAATTAAACTAATCAAAGTTGACTCAAATGAACAATATGTTGATTTGTTCACCAAAGCTTTTGATTAGCAAAGATTTAAGTATCTCATAACAACTGTTGGGATGATAAACATTGTATAGATCACCTCTTTTGAAAACCTTTTAATATGTAATGTCTTCTGTCAATATAATTTAAGCCCTGTTACAAAAGGTCTTTCTGAAATTTTCTAAGTGTAAATTTCTTCTGAAGAGAAATTAACCCTTGGAAGTTATTTTTTATATCTTCCGAAGCATAATTTCTCAAAGGATAATTTTTTTCTCGGAAGAGCTTTTGGTCTTGGAAGAAGCGATTGGTTACATATCAGATCTACTTCCGAGGTTTACAAACACTCCATTCGGAAAGCAACTCTAACCTTCGAAAGCAAAGTTTTTGCTTTGGAAGTAAGAATTGCCTTTGGAAGACAAATTACCTTCGGAAATGTTTTACATTCGGAAGAAAGATTCTACGGTGTAATGTAAATCTCTTGGGCCCCACACTGTAAAAAAAGAAAAGTTTTTGGTAATGATGTCAGATTATTTAACTGATTTTAACCTTACCGCCACTGTCAATTCATCCACTAAACCATCACATCACCTTATCCTTACCCCATTACCGCCTTCCCACCATCTTTTAAATAACCTCGACTATTTAGTTTCATCTTCTTACTTGCAATTTTTACTGCCCTAGAAATTTCTCTCCTCTCCAACTTTACCCAAACTCAAAATCATCCACATTCACCTTTCTCCAATGGCACTTAACCCTCAGCATAACCAAGTCGCACTTCTTGATTCTTCAAGAGATGCCGACTTCTTTGAAATCATATCCTTTCTCACCTAATCACCTTAGTACACTGCTCGTACCGTTAACCCCACTGTTTACTCCAACCACATGGCCGAATTTTGGGGAAATGGTCAAGCCGAAACCCTAAATGGGATTCGTGTACTGAGGTCCAGCATTTGTGGACAGGAGTTGATCATCACTGAGCAACTCATCAGGGGGCACCTTAAGCTTCATGATGGAGGAGCTCCTACTGAATTCCCTAAAGCAGATTTGGACAGCACTTACATCCTAATGGGATACGGTGGAGACATAAGCAGGTCGACAGTCTACAAATTCAACTTCTCCTACAACTGGAAGTTCCTCCTGCATGTTGTCCTTCACTGGTTGTCCAACAAGTCTGGGGGATGGGATCAAATCCCATATGAGGATGCTTAGTTCATGGACTGGTGAGAGGCTTGCGCTTTAATTACTCACGATTTGTGTTCACAAATTTGATTGGGAATCTACAAAGGGAGATATTCTTTATGTATCCTAGATTCATTCAACACATCATCAATTGTGAGTTAGACCAGAGCATGCTTGTTTGTGCAGCTGCTCTGACTATCCCCCACATGCGGCCCACCATCTTCAAGACCTTGAAGAAGGTGTCCACCAACTTCACTGGAATGTACACTACTCTGCTTCCGGGTATGATTGAGCGCATAGCTCCTGGTGACATACCTATTCACCCCACAGGTGATGAACCCGCACCAGCAACCTCTACCATAATGCCAACACTGCCTTCTCCACCCATCACCATCACATATCAAAGACACCCCAAACAAACCCTTTTTCAATCTACTATGATTGAACAAGCCCCTCCTGTTTAATCCAAAAAGACTAGAGTGGAAACATGGGCTCCCACTCAGTCTGAGGTCTCTCCATCCTTCTCTTTTGACCTCAATATGGGTTTTGAGTCTCCTCAGTCTCAAACCCAGGAGCCCGACACCCAAACCAGCAGCCCTCAGGATGAGTATCTACACTTTTCTGAACAGCCAACTAGGGACAGCCCCACCAGAGGCTCAATGCCTGTAGACATTGACCAAGGTCCCGGGTCAGTAGGCTTAACCTCCCTATCTTTTACTGGCCTTCTCTTCAAAACTGATGAAGAGATAACATCTCTCCATGGCAATGAAGTTGATCTACAACACCCTCTTTAACATCAATAGAGCCCGGAGAAATCCCTTATCTCTAGCCCCCATCAACAACCTATAACCGAGGTGAGTCCCACTAATGTGGAGGGGACTCATGCAGATTCAGCTGCCACTACAGAAGGTGGCTCAATGGACTTTGTGGACAGTGGTAACATATCTCAGATTGAATCTGCGGCAATCAAGCCCTTTGATGACTCTGAAAGAGACATCATTAAGCACGGGAAATTAGTGTGCCAAGAAACCACATCTGGTGGTGAGGCTGAACATACCAGGTATGTTACTCATCTCCCCGTGATTCTTCAAAAGAAGATGAGGGAAGCATGCAACTCCTTATTCAAGACCTTCTATTTAAAGTCTCAAACCTTGAATCTTGGTTAGGACTTTAGAAGCAAGGTCCGCCAGCCAGCAACTTGAGATTGACAATCTCAAGGCCAAACTAGCTGAGAAACAGATAGAGAGGTCTATTAGGCATGTACTTCTTCAGGTCTCATTGACTCCTTCCTCTAGCTCATCTAGCTCTCAAGATGATGCTACCAAAAGGGGTAGAATGTTCAGAGACAAGCACTTGAGGGCCCACAACAGAGCCACACTTTAACTTCAACTTCCTCTACTCCTATCATTACTATGTCTGAGCCATTTCAAGTTGTTCTTCAGATTGACTCAAAGATGCTCAACGATCTCTATAAACTCTTCACCAAGTTTCTGTTGAGATCCTCCACTGATCAGTCAAGCCCAGATGCTACAATGCTTTACTTTGGAGCTAAAGAGCTTCAGAAGCTGACTGCACCTTCTACCACTGTGGAAGAAGTTGGTCAACCTAAGGTCCACATGGAACCTAAGATTCATTTCGAAGGGGAAATGGGGACTGATGGCCCAGCAACTGAAACAGTTGGGACAGAATCTACATCTCCTCCAACTTCTGAAGCTGAAATTAAAGCCTCGGAAGAACAAGATGAATCTTCCGAAGCTAAAATGGAAGCTGCGGAAGGACTGATTAAAATATCCGAGGAACTGATCATCATAGATGCAATCCTTGAAATGGCATCTGAGGTGAATAGCGAGGACTTTCTGAATCTACCTCCACCTGAGGTGAACAACGAGGACTTTCTGAAAGATATGTATAGAAGGGTAAAGGGGATGACCTTCATTGCAACCACTTAACCACAACCTAAACCCTCACCCCTACCTTTCTCCATTAAAACCAAACCCTTCACCCCTGAACCCACATCCTTGCCCACATCCACTTCATCACCCCAACCACCTAAACTTCCCATCCTCCTACCAAAAACTCTTCCCAGAACCTCTGAACCCAACCTACCCAACAACCATCCAAACCATCCCTTCAGCCTTCTCTACATCTCTCTCTTGAGGTGTTCAAAGTAATCAAGACCAAGCTCATCAACTACACAACTCTGAGCGAAGTCTCATGTGATGAAGATTCTGTCAACATTACTTATGTTGATGGATCCTCTTGTTCCCTCACAAGAGATCAATTTCTTGATTTACCTACAGGAATACTGGACTAGGCAGCTAGACTTCTAGGCCTCAACTCAGATTCATTGAATGATGAAGAGAAGAAACTTAGAAGGAAACTGGTGACTCTACTGGACACCAAGAAAGAGGACAAGATTCCCAGTCAGTCTCTTGTGCCTAGAAAGAAAATAGTCCAGTGGAGGTTTGATGAAACTTCTCACAACTTTGTTGAGGAAAGGGAGAATGGTGAAGTCAATAGACTTAATGCAACCTCTCTGCTACACTCCAGCATGTTTGATATTGCTGAGTTAGCAGAGAAGCCATTCTCCAACACCTCCAACTCTGAGGCTGCTGCACTCATGATAAATCATCTCATCACCCTTTATCTAGCTGAGCTAACTGCAAAGGCCAAGATTGAAGAAGATTTGAGATTGAGAAGACAGGAAGACAAGGAAAGACCTCCTACCAAAGGCACTGCCTTTCTACAGATGGTGGAGGATCCAGAATTGGAACCTATAGTTAGATGGGAATATGGATACAGTTCCCATCAACTAACTTTTTTCAGAATGCAACAACAGAGGGTACATGTTATCCAAGGTGACAGACTGGACTTCCTGTCTACCAAGGATCTGTACAAACTTCTCAGCACCACATCAGGGAAGAACAAGGAGACAGACAAATATCTACTCTCCTTGGTGCTAAAAGTTTTGAGAAGCAAAAACAAGTGAAGTTTTGGTAGCATCAGCCTAGGGGGAGTTTGTTGGATCAAGAAGAAGGCTGGTGCAACCAAAACCAATTCACTTAGACAATTTTGGTACTACATGAAAAGGCTTCTGAAGCTTAGCATGGAACTTCCAAAGGTTGTAGAGTTCTTCCGAAGACAAAGTAAATGATTAACTTCCGAACACAGAACTCTACTTCCGAAGTCAAGTACTTCCGAAGTTCAAGTCTTAGAGGAATAAGCTGAAGACCACTATCAAAGTATGATGAAAAGAAGAAGTCTCCAAGCCTTAGAAGAAGCAGCCTCTTCCGAAGAATAAGTGGCTTCGGAAGTATTTACTCTTCCGGAGCCATTTAACCTTCGGAAGACACTGCTATGAACTAGTGGACATAATTATGGTCTCTGACACTCCGCTGCAGACCTCTAATACTGTATGGTGTTTTCTCAAAGAGCCATGTAGTTGACCATACTTTATTCTACTGGTCACCTTTTTATGATAGTACAAGTTACCAACTTTAGTTGCTGACAAAAGATAAGTCAGGGATATCTTCGATCGGGCTACTATCAGTTAAAGGTGAAGGAACAAGATATCCCTAAAATAGCTTTTCGCACGCACTACGGTCACTACGAGTTTCTTGTAATGCCTTTCGGTTTGACCAATGCAGCAGCTACTTTTCTGGATCTGATGAACCGTGTGTGTCAGCCTATGTTGGATAAATCAGTGATTGTGTTTATTGATGATATCCTGATTTATTCGAAGAGCGAGAATGAGCATGTCGGCCACATTCAGGAGGTTTTGGAGACGTTGAGGAAGGAGAAGGTGTACGCTAAGTTATCCAAGTGCGTGTTCTGGTTGCACGAAGTTCAATTCTTGGGTCATGTAGTGAATCCCGATGGGAGTATGGTGGACCCGGCTAAGGTGGAGGCAGTTATGCAATGGAAGTCTCCTAAGACACCATCCGAGATTCGTAGCTTCTTGGGTTTGGCGGGCTACTATAGGAGGTTATCCAAGACTTCTCTAAGATTGCTTCTCCACTGACTAAGTTGACCTGGATGGATGTGAAGTTGTATGGGGTCAAGCTCAGAGAAGGTGTTCGAAGAATTGAAGGCAAGATTGACTCAAGCTCATGTTCTGTCATTACCTGATGGAAGCAAAGATCTGGTGGTTTATTCTGATGCTTCCTATTGGGGGTTGGGTTGTGTATTAATGCAAAGAGGGAAGGTTATAGCTTATGCATCTCGACAGTTGAAGGTTCATGAGGTCAATTATCCTACTCATGACTTGGAGCTAACAGCCGTGGTCTTTGCGTTAAAGATTTGGAGGCACTATCTCTACGGGACGAAGTCCACCATATTCACTGACCACAAAAAGTACTTCTTTGAGCAGAAGGACCTGAACATGAGGCAGAGAAGATGGTTGGAGCTTATAAAAGACTATGATTGCGAGATCCATTATCATCTGGGCAAAGCCAACATGGTGGCAGATGCCCTTAGCCAAAAGAGAGACCCGAGCTGATTCGGGTGCAAGCTTATCAGTTGATCATGACCTCCGATGTAATGAAGCAAGTCAAGGAGTTTCAAGATGAAGCATTGAAAGAATATCATCTTAACTCTGAAAGAATGAGAGGTCTGGTCGCAGAGTTGGGTGAAAACACACTCGGTGTTAGAACCCGATTCGGTGGTATATGAATTCCTCGTTTTGGGGATCTACGCGTGAAGATCATGGATGAAGCTCACAAGACTCAATACTCTATTCATCCCGGTGCTACAAAGATGTACCAATACATGAAGCAAGATTATTGGTGGCGGATATGAAGCGTGTAGTAGTGGAGTATGTGAGTAAGTGCCTAACTTGCTTGCAAGTGAAGGCCGAGCATCAGAAGCCGTATGGGCAGATCCACCCTTGGATATACCGGAATGGAAGTTGGAGCACATCACCATGGATTTCATTACGAAGCTGCTGCGTACCCCGAAAGGGTACGATGCCATATGGGTGATAGTTGACCGTTTGACGAAGAGTGCTCACTTTCTATCGATCCGCGAGACATATTCATGTGAGAGGTTGGCAGATCTATTCATCAAGGAAATTATAACTCGTCATGGTGTGCCGGTGTCTATTGTGTCTGATCATGACACCCGGTTTACATCCAAATTCTGGAACAAATTCCACGACGCCATGGGGATGAGGTTACATATTAGCACGGCTTATCATCCCTAAACTGATGGTCAGTCAGAAAGGACCATTCAGACATTGGAAGACATGCTTCGAGCATGTGTGATTGATTTTGGGGGATGTTGGGATGACCACCTACCGTTAGCCGAATTCTCATGCAACAACAGTTATCATGCATGTATCTGTATGCCACCTTATGAGATGCTATACGGTAGGAGATGCGGAACACCCGTCTATTGGGATGATATCGGGCAGAAAAGAACTAGGGAGCGTCGAGGTAATCTAGGCTATGAATAAGAAGGTTGAAAAGATCAAGGCCTTTATGAAGGCAGCCAAAGATAGATAGAAGTCGTATGCTAATAAAAGACGCAGACCGATTGAGTTCCAGGTGGGTGACCGGGTTATGTTGAAGTTCTCACCTTGAAAGGTATCATTCATTTTCGAAAGTGGGGCAAGTTGAGCCCGAGATACATAGGCCCTTTCCGAATCACTGCTCGAGTTGGAGAGGTGGCCTATAGATTGGAGTTACTAGATGAGTTAAGTGGAATTCACCCGACATTCCATGTATCTCATCTGAGAAAGTGCTTGGCAGATGAAGACATGATTATTCAACTGGAGGATATAAAAGTAGATGAACGGCTCAATTATGTGGAGCAACCAGTGGCAATCATCGATCGAAAAGAGAAGAAGCTGAGAAATAAAGTGGTTCCTATTGTGCGTGTACAGTGGAAGCACGTGAAAGGATCCGAGTCAACGTGGGAGACTGAAGAAGAAATGAGGCATCATTACCCACGTTTGTTCGAGAAATAACAAGTTTCGAGGACGAAACCTATTTAAGGAGGTGGACTTGTAACACCCGGTTATTTATTATTTTGAAGCCGACAAATGAAGAAAAGAAATAAAGTCCTAAGTCGAGGGACCAAACTCGCCAACGAAAGAAAGTTGGTGAGTAGGGGTATATAAAGGAGAGGGCAGCCCTTACCCTCTCCCCACACTCACATTTTCAGCCAACAAAAAAGGAGAAGAGAAAAAGGGAGAAGAGAGGAAGAAAAGTTGGTTCGGTTTGGTTCGAGTGAGCAAAATCGTTGAGAAGTGGGTCAAATCGAAGCTCTTCTCGTTATGGTCGTTTGTGTAAGTTCTAGGACCCCTCTTTTATTACATGTTTTTGAATGATTTGGGGCTGGAACACATCTGAACATCGGGTTTCTATGTGTGTGTGTTTGACCCGTACGTGTATGTGTGGGTATGTGTATGATTCGTTTGGGTCTTGATTTTGAGTTTGTGTTGTTTGAATGGTGTTGTGGTATGCATTCCTAAGGCTTGGAGTGGTTGATTTGGGATTAGAATGAGTTTTGTTGAGCTTGGAGGTCGTAAATGGCAAATTGGGTTCGGGATGAATTGCATTATGCATCAGCTAGGGCTAGGCGACCGAATGAAGGCCATACGGCTGAATGGGGTTCATTGCACGATTGAGACTTCATTCGCATGATTGGGTGTTCATTCGCATAAGTGTTTATCCGCATTGGTCCAATTGCATGATGTTCAGTCGCATGGAGGACATGCGACTGAAAGGTGTCCATACGACCGAATAGGGCTGTTGCACCCAAGGAGAAGTGTAGTTTAACTTCTAACTTTCAGGGGAAAGTGCAGATGTAAGTTTGGACGTAAAGGTTCCCGTAAGTTCATGTAAGATGACTGTTGAGGCCTTAGAGGGCCTGTTGGGCATGATGATGACGATGTTGCATGATTATGCATGTTATGTATGTATGATGTTGCCCTGTATGATGATAATGACTGTGTATGATATGTCGCTTATTATGATGTATGTTTATCTTTCCTATGGCTTTACGTTGAATATGAATGAATGAAATAAAGTATTATGTAACGTAAAGTGAAAGATAATGAAAGAGGAACATGAAGTAAGAATGCATGCATTAATGAATGATGAAAGTAATGAAAGTTTTGCAAGACTGTATGTCGGGACACACCATTAAAAGGTGTTAGCCTAATGGTGTGCGGGTTTGTTACCACGGGAGGATGCACATCGGGGTCTTTCTTTGTGATTGACCATATGTATGAACCATTGTTGCGTGCCTTAGGTACTGTGACCATTTGGTGCTGGGCACCACGGATGAAGGTCTATTATAGGCTTAGGTCTAGTACCATGAGCATGAAGGGCATAGCATATGACAATGGTATACATGAGCTTTACCTTAGGTACTGTGACCATTTGGTGCTAAGCACCACGGATGAAGGTCTATTATAGGCGTAGGTCCAGTACCATAAGCATGAAGGGTAAAGTTCATGGTGATGACGAAAGGAAAAGATGTAATGATGAACGAACGAATGAAAGTAAGATGAATAAATGAACGGAAGATAATGAGCGATGAAGATAATAATAACTATTATCTGTGTGTACATATGATGTATGATCGCATGAAAGAAAAGAGCGGTTTTCACGAAAGAAAAGTATGTTTTATTTTATAAAACTAGAACTCACTCAGCAACGCTAACTTTGATGTGTTTCTAGTTGGCAGGTAATGATTGCTGGGGATGGCACGAGGCGACTACTCAGCTCTTTTGGGATGACATCCATTTATATAATGCTTTTGTGATGTAATGCAACAATGTATTTGTACTGATTAACGATATATTATTTTGCAAGAGCTTTTATGATGAAATGAGATGTCGTTTTTGAATGTTTCCGCTGCAATATTATAATTGAAAATGTATATTTTATGTGTAATGATTTGCCAGCTGTAAGCGTCCCGGGAACGAGACCTTACAGCTTCTCATTCTTGGGTATTAACTTAGAATCCTATCGGTCTACATTTGTACATCGCTTGTGTGATTACTATCCTTTGTGTATTGCATCAGAGGATTTCTTATTAATCCTTCATCAGCCACCAAGAGTTACATGATAACTTGGCTCTGATCTTAGCTATTTTCTTATGCATGTGCCAATGCCTGTGTAATATCATTCTTTAACTTGTTTTGTTCTTTGTTGATAATGTTTGGTTCTAGTCATGTGGTAATTATTGAGACTCTTGTTACTCTTGATGCTAGCAATGCCCTCTACCTCCAATTTTTTGACATGTAATTTTTATTTATAAAAGTTTTACTTTTGAATTTTTTTTAATATTCATATGTTTATTAGAGTTTGATGTTTTAAAAAAAATCTTCTTATTTTATGAAACTTTGCTTTTTTAAATAGCATTAATACAAATATCTCTTTCTTATTTATTAAATATTATTTTTAGTTTAAAAAATAAAATAATATTATTAATAATAAATGTAATTTTTAATTGGAAAAAAGAAGCGCCAAAATTTAATAATGAAAAAGATCCACTTAGTTACACTTTTATTAAATAGAAAAGATTTACAGTCCGATTTGTTGGTAAGGAACCGGACTTATTACTTTGTTACACCGCATATTTTTTTTTGCTTCTAAACAACATTATATTCCGTAACAATAATTAAAAAGAAATGAAATTAAGTGTCCAGTTGGCTGATAAGATGCGGAGTTCTATTACGTTGTCTTTGTAAAACCACCAATTTTCCAAAGTTATACTCTTCCCACAGTCTATTCTATTGACATGGAAACTACACCCACCTGTTTTTAACCATTTGCTTTATCTTATTAAAAATTATCTAAGTCAGAAATATAATAATATTAAGGCTATGTAATAGTAGAATGTTAATCAGCTTTCTACATAAATACATATATCATATATGTCACTGGAACTGTTCACTAAATTACTAATTATTCTCTTGGTTTTGTTAATCAATCCGTAATCATTACAGCGCTACCGTAATTGGATTACACAAAAAAATCGAATCTATAACTTCAAAAAAGTGTTGGCATTTTTTCATTATTTATGAGTGATTAAAGACCTCTATAGTATTAATAATAAAGATCCAAATTTTTTGAAGCGAAAATAAAAAATATACACAAGTGAATCAGGTGAATAATATAAATAAGCAATATGACAGAGTTACAAAGTTACATATACCAAGAACAGTAAAAAAAGTATCAATCTTTCGAAGAAGACATACATATAGATTTTATTATAATAGAAAATGATTTTGTCTCCCCTGTGTAGCCAATGTGCTAGAAGAAAGCCATGAATGGATGCTTTAGCTTTTCATGATTGAAAATTGTTTGTCCCCACAATAAAGGAAAATAACTTTGAACGAGTCAAGAGACCCAAATCATCAATTCATTGTCGTATTAAAATCAAGAAATCTTGTATTGATACCATATATTCCACTTCACAATGGTTCCAATCATTAAAAACAAAATTCACTATATATGTTTTTAGTTTTTTGTTGAAGTACTTATATAGATAAATTATAGCTAAAGTTAAAAAAGTTTACATAGAGTAACAAAACATTCAAGTTTATATATTATTAACCAACTACATATATTAAAACAACATATAAATTATATAAAACACCTAATCATAAACATTGTTTAAGCTTTATATACAAAAGAGATAACTACATAAAAAAACCTTATATATAATAACTATGTTACTATTCCGTGTATTACACAGGTTGAATAAATAAAATAATTAGTAATAAAAATTTATGAATTGTAAAACCATGTTTGAAAATAAAATATGACTATAATTGCATATAAATAGCTATTTCAAGTAAATAAACAATAGATAGTTTATAGATAGATTATATATAGATAAATAGATAGTCTAAAAACTTATTTATTAAACGGATTATAATTAATTATAAACACAAAAAGCTACATGCAGGATCGGTGTTTGTCACTTAAACACAAATGTTTTCTCTCAAACTCGCCTAGAATCACAGTCGGGTAAGAATCAATAAGAGTTGATCACAATATGAAAAGTAATTAAAAACACCGAAAGATAATTTTCAAGATATTTTTATATATTGATTCTCAACTCAAGATACAAAGACTCTTACAAGCAGATTGTCTGTTGTCTTTATGATTACAAGGAGAACCTATATATAATACTATCTATAGTCGGATATACTTTGATACCTGCTGGGATCCTATAGCTAAAGTCTATACTACAAGACTAAAGATTAAGGTATCTCGGATAAAGTCTTATCTCAGATTTGGTAGTCAGGATATGTCCCTGACTTACTTTTTGTCACCAACTAAAGATGACAACTGTACTATCATAAAAAGGTAAATAGTGGAATAAAGTATGGTCAACACATGGTTCTTTAGGAAGAAGCCATGTTGTATCAAAAGTCTGCAGCGGAGTGTCAGAGACCATACTTGTGTCCACTGGTTATAGCAGTGTCTTCCGAAGGTTAAATGGCTTCGGAAGAGTAAGTACTTTCGAAGCCACTTTATACTTCGGAAGAGGCTGCTTCTTCCAAGACTTGGAGACTTCTTCATCATACTTCAGAAGTGGTCTTCACTTTATTCTTCTAAGTCTTGAACTTCAGAAGTATGCATTTGTCTTCGGAAGTAGAATTCTGTCTTTGGAAGCTAGACTTTTCCTTTGTCTTCGGAAGAACTCTACAACCTTCGGAACTTCCATGAAGAGCTTCGGAAGCCTTTGCATGCAGCATCAAAATAACTTAAGTGATCTAGTTTTGGTTGCATTAGCCTTCTTCTTGATCCAACAAACTCCCCCTAGGCTGATGCTACCAAAACTTCACTTACCTCGACTTTTCAAAACTTTCAGCACCAAAGAGAGCAAATATTTGTCTGTCTCCTTGTTCTTCCCTGATGTGGTGCTGAGAAGCTTGTACAGATCCTTGGTAGACAGGAATCCAGTCTGTCACCTTGGATAACATGTACCCTTTGTTGTTGCTCTCTGAAAAGAGTTAGTTGATGGGAACTGTAATCATATTCCCATCGAACTAGAGGTTCCGATTCAGGACCTTCCACCATCTGTAGAAATGCAGCACCTTTGGTGGGAGATCTTTCCTTGTCTTCATGTCTTCTCAACTTCAACTCTTCTTCAATCTTTGCTTTTGCAGTAACTCAGCCAAATGAAGACTGCTGAGATGATTTCTGATGAGTGCAGCAGTTTCAGAGTTGGAGAGGTTGGAGAATGGTTTCTCTACTAACTCAGCAATGTCAAATCTGCTGGAGTGTAACAGAGAGGTTGCATTGAGTCTGTTGACTTCACCATTCTCTCTTTCCATAACAAAGTTGTGAGAAGGTTCATCGAACCTCCACTAGATTATCTTCCTACTAGGCACAAGATGCTAACTAGGAATCTTATCCTCTTTTCTTGTATCCAGCTGATTCACCAGTTTCCTTATGAGCTTCTTTTCTTCCTCATTTAAAGAGTCTGAATGGAGGCCCAAAAGTCTTGCATCCCAGTCCAAAGTTCCTCTAGGCAAATCAAGGAATCTGTCTCTTGTGAGGGAACTTGAAGATCCGTCTACATAGGTAATGTTAACGGAGTCTTCTACACAGGAAACTTCGCTCAAAGTGGTGCAATTAGTGAGCTTCGTCTTGATTGCCTTAAACTCCTCAAGCGAGAGATGTTGAGAAGGCTGAAGGGATGTTTGGATGGTAATTGGGTAGGTTTAGGTTCAGAGGTTCTGGCTAGTGTTTTGGGTTGGATGATGGAAGTTTAGGAGGTTGAGGTGAGGGAGCAGTAGTGGGTAGTGATGTGGGTTCAGGGGTGAAGGGTTCAAGTTTAATGGTGAATGGTGAGGATGAGGGTTCAAGTTGTGGTTAGGTGGAAGCAGTGAAGGTCATCCCTTTTACCCTTCTATACATCTCTTTCCTTTTCCCAACCAGATGTCAGCCTTAATTTCACTGACATACATTGGAGTGTCCTTTCAGACATAGGACCCACCTGCCTACCGGAGAAGCCATGAGCCCGAAGATAGTCCTTTATCCAGGCTTTCTCAGTAAGCTTCTTGGAGGCAGTGACTCTAGCCTCTTCTTCTTTCTTCTTCTTCTCTCTGGCCTTTTCTTTTGTAGCCTTCTTCCTTTCTTTCTCCATTAGATCCTGCTCTTTGTTGAAGAGCCAGAGGATCGTGTCATCGTTGTGTGGATAGAGTTCTTGAAGATCAAAGCCTCTGGAGAGTAGGAAGTTTATCCTGTCCCTCCTCAGCTGTAATTCATCCTCCTTCTGTTTCTTTTCCTTTTCCTCTAAGGCCACCTGGCTTCTTGTTCAAGTTTCAGCCTGGTTGCCTTCTCCAGATCCATCAACTCCTCTAATGGTAGCAGGAGTGTCTTTTCCTTGGAAGCTCCCATTTCAATGAGCTGGTTAATGATCTGCTCTCTTCTTTTATTGATGACAACTTCCTGATTGGAAGCAGCTGCTTTTGTGCTAGCAGCTAGCAACTTCTTAGTCTGAAGTCTTCCTTTCTTCTTAAGTTTCTCAATCTTCTCCTCTTCCTGAATCTCTTCCGCATCATCTTCCTTTTACCTTTATCCTTTGAAGATCCCAACTATGGTAGTTCTTGGAGAGAGGTTTCTGATTGTGAGAGAGTCAGAGATGGAGTCTGAGATGGAGGTGCAATTGGAAAGTCCTTGCTGCTCATTTCAGATGCCATTTCTAGGATAGCATCTGTGATGATCAGTACCTCGACATTTTAAACAGTCCTTCCACGCTTCCATTTCAGCTTCGGAAGATTCAGCTTGTTCTTCCGAGGCTTTAACTTCAGCTTCGGAAGTTAAAGGAGACGCAGATTTTGTCCCAACTGTTTCAGTTGCTAGGCCATCAGTTCCCATTTCCCCTTCGAATTGAATCTTAGGTTCCATGAGGACCTTAGGTTGACCAACTTCTTCCACAATGGTAGAAGGTGCAGTCAGCCTTTGAAGTTCTTCTGCTCCAAAGTAGATCATTGCAGCATCATAACTTGGCTGCTCAAAGGAGGATCTTGACAGAAACTTGGTGAAGAGTCTGTAGAGATCATTGAGCATCCTTGGATCAATCTGAAGAGTGACCTGAGATGTTTTAGGCACAGAGATGATGGGAGAGGAAGATGTTGAAGTGGAAGGCCGGCTCTGTGGTTCCTTGGGTGTTTGTCTTTGAACACTCTCCCCCTTTTTGGTAGCATCATCTTGAGAGCTAGATGAACTGGAGGAGGAAGTCAGGGAGACCTGAATAGGTATATGCCTAACATACCTCTCTGTCTGTTTCTCAGCTAGGTGAGCCTTGAGATTGTCAATCTTAAGTTGCTGAGTGGCAGATCTTGCCTTTAAAGTCCTAACCTGAGATTCCAGGTTTGAGACTTGGAAAGAAGATCTTGAATGAGGAGTTTCATGCTTCCCTCATCTTCTTTCAAAGAATCACGGGGATGAGGTAACATACCTAGAATGTTCAGCCTCACCACCAGATGTGGTTCTTGGCACCCTGGTTTCCCATGCTCAATGATGTCTCTTTCAGAGTCATCAAAGGGCTCGGTTGCCGTAGATCCAGTCTGAGAAATGTTACCACTGTCCAAAAGATCCATTAAGGCACCTTCTGTAGTAGCAGCTGAATCTACATGAGTCCCCTCCACATCCGTGGGACTCACCTCAGTTGTTACTGATGGGGCTAGAGATAAGAGATTTCTCCGGCTCTGTTGATCTTGGAGAGGTTGTTTAAATCAACTTCATTGCGATGGAGAGATGTTATCTCTTCATCAGTTTTAAATAAAAGGTCAGTGAAAGATAGGATGGTTAAACCTACTGACCCGGGACTTTGGTCAATGTCTACAGGCATTGAGCCTCTGGTGGGGCTGTCCCTTGTTGGCTGCTCAGGGGAGTATAGAGACTCACCCTGAGGGCTTCCAGCTTGGGTTGTAGGCTTATGGTCTGAGACTGAGGAGACTCAGGACCCATATTGAGGTCAATTGTAAGGATGGTTGGACCTCAGGCTGAGTGGGAGCCCTTTGTTCCACTCTAGCCTTTTTGGATTGAACTGGAGGAGCTTGTTCAATCAGAGTAGATTGAACAAGGGTTCGTTTGGGACGTCTCTGATAAGTGATGGTGATGGATGGAGGCATAGTGGGGGTAGTTGCTGGTGTGGGTTCATCACCTGTAGGGTTAACAAGGATGTCACCAAGAGCCATTGGCTCACTCATACCTGAAGAAGTGCAGTATCTCTTCCTGTGAAGTTGGTAGACACTCTCTTCAAAGTCTTGAAGATGGTCGCCTCATCTGGGGAGCAGTCAGAGCAGCTGTACAGACAAGCGTGCTCTGGTCTAGCTCACAGTTGATTATATGCTGGAGAAACCTAGGATACATGAGAATGTGTCCTTCTGAAGATTTCCCATGAGGTTAGTCAACACAAATCTTGAATAGTTGAAGCGAAGGCGTTTTACCAACCCATGAACAAGGCACCCAAGTTCAAATGGGATTTGATCCCATCCACCCGATTTATTCGACAAGCAATGAAGGACCACGTGTAGCAGGAACTTCCATTTGTACGAGAAGTTAAATTTGTAGATAGTTGACTTGCTAACGTCTCCTCCATATCCCATTTGGAGATAAGAATGGTCCAAGTCTGCTTTGGGGAATTCCGTTGGAGCGCCCTCTTCATGAAGCTCTAAATGCTCCCTGATGAGCTGTTCAGAAATGACCAACTCCTAGCCACAGATGCTCGATCGAATGACACGGACCCCATTTAGGGTTTCAGTCTGACCATTTGCCCAAAATTCAGACATATAATTTGTGTAAATTGTGGGGTTAACAATCAGAGCGGTGTAGTAGGAAGATTGGGTTAGGAATGAGATGATATCTGAGAAGTCAGCATCTCTTGATGAATCAAGAAGTGCGACTTGGTTGTGCTGAGGGTTGAAGGCCATTTGGAAAGGTGATAGGAGTGATTTGAGCTGGGTAAAGATGAGTAGAAGAAATTTCTAGGGCTGTAAAGTTTGCAAGTAAGAGAGTGAAAGTGAATAGTCGAGATTATTTAAAAGATTGTGGAGAGGCGGTAATGGGGGTTAGGATAAGGTGATGTGATGGTTTAGTGGATGAAATGACAGTGACGGTAAGGTTAAAAAATCAGTTAGATAATCCGACATCATTAACAAAATCTTTGCTTTTTACGGTGTGGGGCCCAAGAAATTTACGTTACACAGTGAGATCTCTCTTCCGAGTGTAAAACATTTCCGAAGGTAACTTGTCTTCCGAAGGCAATTCTTACTTCCAAAGCCAATTATATGCTTCCGAATGGAGAATTTGTAAGTTTCAGAAGTAGATTTGATATGTAATCAATCGCTTCTTCCGAGACCAAAAATTCTTTCGAGAAGAAAGTTATCCTTTGAGAAATTATGCTTCGGAAGATATAATAATGTCTTCCGAAGGTTAATTTCTCTTCGGAAGGACTTTACACTTAGAAAATTTCAGAGAGAATTCCTTGTAACAGGGCTTAATTGTATTGACACAAGACTTACATATTAAAAGGTTTTCAAAAGAGATCAGATTAATCAATGTTTATCATCCCAATAGCTGTTATGAGATACTTAAACCTTTGTTCATCAAAAGCTTTGGTAAACAGATCAGCATATTGTTCATTTGAATCAACTTTGATTAACCTGATTAGAATTTTCCTCATGAATGTCTCTAATGAAACGATACCTGATGTCAGTGTGCTTAGTCTTGGAGTGCTTCACCGGATTTTCAGTAATGGAGATAGCACTATTGTTGTCAATATGGATAGGATACTCATAAAGTTGAATTCATAGTCTAACATCTGATTTTGAATCCATAGCAGTTGAGCACAGCAGCTAGCAGCAACAATGTATTCAGCTTCAGCAGTTGATGTAGAGACATAGGATTGTTGCTTGCATTGCCATAAGATGATCCTTCCACCAAGAAATTGACATCCTCCTAATGTTGATTTCATGTCAATATTGCAGCCGCCGTATCACTGTCAGAGTATCCATAAGATTGAAATCCTTGTTTCTGGGATACCAAAGACCTAGTTTAGGTGCTCCTTTGAGGTATCTAAGGATTCTCTTAACAGCAGCTAGGTGAGACACCTTAGGAGCAGCCTGATATCTTGCACAAATGCAGGTAGCAAACATGATATCAGGTCTACTTGCTGTAAGATACATCAGAGAACCAATAATTGCCCTATACTGATGTTGATCAGTATCCTCCCCCTCAAGGTCAGGACAAAGATTATGGTTTCTGGGTATGGGTGTCTTGGCAGGCTTGCTTTACCTGAATTCCAAGGAAAAAGTCCATTTTTCCCATGGAGCTCATCTCAAACTTCTTCTTCATAATGCTCTCAAAGTCCTTGCACATTTGGTTATTTGAGGAACCAAATATGATGTCATCGACATAGACTTGTACAAGCAAGATGTCCTTTCCAGACTTTCTAATGAAGAGAGTCTTGTCAATGGTACCTCTAGTATAGCCATTCTTCAGAAGAAACTGAGACAGAGTCTCATACCACAGCCTAGGTGCTTGGTGCAGCCCATATAGAGCTTTATCCAATTTACACACATAGTTGGGGTGCTGTGGATCTTCAAATCCTGGAGGTTGGCATACGTACACTTCCCTGTCTATATCCCCGTATAAAAGCACACTTGACATCAAGTTGGTATACTGTGAAGTCCTTGGATGCAGCATAAGCAAGGAAGATCCTAACTGCCTCAAGTCTTGCAACTGGTGCAAAGACATCAGTATAATCATTTCCTTCCTCTTGAGTGTATCCTTGAACCACAAGTCTTGCCTTATTCTTGATGATCAAGCCTCTATAATCTCTCTTGTTTCAGAAAACCCATTTGGTGCCTATGGGTACTTGACCAGATGGTAGCGGACATAGGTTCCATACCTTCTGTCTCTTGAATTGAAGCAGCTCCTCTTGCATTGATTCAATCCAGCTACTATCTTTTAAGGCATCTTCTACCTTCTTGGGTTCCATCTGGATAGAATGCATGAGTACAAGTAGACATTCCCTTGATGAGTCTGTCCTCTTGTTCTCACACCCACAGAGACATTCCCTATGATGTTCTCAGTTGGATGAGTGTTGTGAATCCTAAGACGAGGAATCACTTTCAATTGCAGAGATAGATCCAGGTTGGACATATTCTACTCAGGAACTAGAACACTCTGTCCAGCTGTTGTTTCAAAGTCATTCAATGAGGACTGATTGAATGAATGAGAAACATCATCGATAGTTGGCTGTGAGGTAGTATTAATAGTTGCCTGTTCCTTCAAAATACTACATCCTTCTGCCTGGTATTGTGGTGGATCACCTGATGAACTTTGAGGCTCAGTAGGTGACTCACTTGTTGAAGCTTCACTATTCCTTGATATAGATAAACTGTCGGATCTGTGAATAGTGGAAGCTTGATGTATTGCAGCACTTGGAGAATTTGGTCTAGGCCTGGGAAGCTCAAACAGTTGATCATGAGCAGCAGCATCAGCATCAGTTTGAGCACCTATTCCAACTGAAACATTCTCACAAGAGGGTTTAGAATAGTTTGGAAACAATTCTAAATCAAAGATGTGATCAGGTCCATTCCCCCTAACACAAGGAGTGTGCTCATTAACAACTATATTGGTGAGTCCTCAAATTGTTGATTCTTGATGTTGTATACTCTGTAAGCTTTGGAACTAGAAGAGTATCCAACAAAGATAGCATCATCCGACTTTTCAGCAAATTTTGCTAAATTGTCCTTTGTGTTAAGTATGGTACACCTGCTGCCAAAAGACCTTAGAAAGCCAATGAACGGTGGCCTCTTGTTCCATAGCTCATAAGGGGTTTTTCCATAGCTCATAAGGGGTTTTTCCATGGGGCTTAACTACAAGAACTCTGTTCTGCATATAGCATGCAGTGCTGACTACCTCTGCCCAGAATGTTAGAGGTAGCTTTGAATCAGCTAACATAGTTCGAGCAGCCTCAATAAGTGTCCAATTCCTCCTCTCAGCAACACCATTTCTTTGAGGAGTTCTGGGAGCACTATATTGTCTGGCAATCCCTTTTGAGTTACAGAATGAGTCAAGAACGAAGTTCTTAAACTCAGTCCCTTGATCACATCTAATTATTTTAACTTTGTGATCAATTTGATTTTCTATTTTAAGAATAAAAGATTATAATGTTTCAGCAGTTTCATCTTTAGTTTTTAAAAGAATACCCATGTGAAACCTGTAAAGTCATCAACTATCACAAGGCAATATGATTTCCTTCCAATGCTCGTTATACTTGTGGGACCAAAAAGTTTCATGTGCAATAAGTGTAATGGAGTAGTGATAGAGTTAGCACATTTGGATTTTGTGAGATGTCCTGTGTTGTTTCCCTTTCAGGCATGCAACACAGTTGTCTTTGCAGAAAAACTCCTTTTTAGGCAAACCGTGTACCAAGTTATTTTTAGCCATTTATTTATTGTCTTAAAATTACATGACACATACGTTTATGCCATAGTGTTGACTCATCACTATCAGCTTTGGAAAGAAAGCATGATACTTCACCTATTGGGGAAGCATTGTTCATATCCAGCTTGTGCATATCACCTATCCTGGGAGATCTAAGAAGCACCAATTCCGAAGGAATTGTCATCCCTGGTTTGAGGATAATGCACTCATGTTCTATGAAAAGCATTTGGTGCTTTTGATCATAGAATTAAGAAACACTTAACAGATTGTGTTCAAGCTGTTGACAAAGTTAACTTTGTCAACGGTTAACATACCATTGGATATACTCCCTCTGCCAGAAATATATCCTCCGGCCTCACCTCCAAACTGGATAGGACCTCCATCATAATGTTGAAATTGTTGAAGGAGATGTATGTTCCCTGTCATGTGCCTGGAGCATCCACTATCTACAATCCATACATTGTTGCTCTTGTCAAATGGATGTTCCTGCACATAAGATGAGAATTCAGTTTTGTTTGGAAACCCAAGATTTATTTGTCTTGGGTTCTTCCAAAGATAATGACATGAGTGAACCAAATGATATGCATGGGGGTTCAACAGAGGCCTTTGAGGAAGAGGTTTGGGCTGCAACATCTTCCTTGATCTTCCAGTCCACCCTTTGGCTGATCTTGGAGGATGAGCTTGTTGAAGCTTTTGCAGCATGGTCTTCTTCCGAAGCTTCTTTCTTTTCAAAAGAAGTCCTCACCACCTTTTCTTCTGAAGCAGTCTTCTTCTGGGATGGTTTCAAGGGAGCTTTCTTGTTCGTCCGAACCTTAGTAGCTTTTGCTTCTAAAGCCATTTTCCCATCGGAAGAAGGAGTTTTTTTCCGAAAACAACTTGGCTTTGGAAACAAGCTTTCACTTCTTCAACTCTTGAACCGTATGGAAAGGTCCAAATGTGAAACCTTCCCTGACTTCTTCTTTCCTAACATTATTTGCATAATGTGTGCTTGCAGGATTGTAGTAAGAATCTTTTGCCATGTGATTTTGCAGGCCACACATGATGCATGCAATGTTAGTCTTTTAGGGAAGTGAGGGTTGCTGTTTCTTTGTTTTCTTTTCTTCGTCAACAACTTTTTCCTTTAACTTCTGATCCTTTGGTAGGACAGGAATGCTGGTATTACATTCCTTTCTTGAATCAGAGGTACCCAACACTTGGAAACCAGCTGAAACAAAGACACCCTTCTATTTGGGGTCAATTTTCAGTTTGGATTCAGCCACTTTCTTAGCAGTTCTCCTAGCAGCTTTAGCTCTGCTTCTTCTGGCTTGGATGGTTAGGATTTGATCATCACAGGAGGCTATAGGTTCATCTACCTGTTCCTTCCCTGTGGTGGCCACTATTGGTGCCTCATCCTTTAACTCTGGAAAGAAAGGGTCAGCAGTTGGAACCTCTTGCTCTTCAGTACCATATCTAGGTTGTCTAATAGACTCATAGGAGTGTGTTGGAGCAATTTCATTGGTTCCCAACTGTCACACCCTCAAAATCCACTTTCGGAGTTTTACCACGAGGCGTGTGAACAAACCAGGATCACAGTCAATAGTTACTCAGAACGACTCTATATGCCATAATTTAAATAAAATCAACCAAAGTACAAACTTTAAACTGTGCGGAAGCGTTTTGAAAACAACCCAAAGAAATAAAAGTGTATACTATGGCAAAACATGTGCCAACCCAAAAGAGTAAACATTAATCATTAAAATGCTAAAAATGTCTTGAAGACCGAGTCTTAGAACGCAAGTGAACCATGTAGTGCTCCTATGGCAAACAAGCTAATGACCTGAGAATAGCATACTAAAATGTCAACACATGGTTGGTGAGTTTAAGAGATATTCAAACATAAAGAGTTAATAATGGAGATAACAAGTAGTGTATTGTAATAGATAGCAAGTCCGTTAACAATAAATATTATTTCACAGTGATTTCGCAGTTGAAGCTGACTGCGTTACGTTGTTGCCTCCTGTCACGACTTAACAGGTCGTGACAATGTTCAATAGGACAAATTGCACCCGGTTGACCTCGAGTCACACAGGTGGGGCTCGTCAGACCAAGTAGTACTACCCAAATTTCCCCGCTATTCAATATTAACAATTCGAAAGTGTGAGGACTTTTCCATGATATCAACACTATATAATATATACACAACTTGAATATCTAAAGCGTTTGTGATTTATCAGTATGCTATCTCCCCCAAAAGAGATTAAATAAAGAGTGGGGCATGAACTCACCTGATATGCGTATACATACTTAGAGTTTGACTTGACAAACAGAATAGACAGACAACCTTCAGAGGTTACCTAGATCATATAAGTACATGAGTACGTGTAAGCAAAGAACATGTGAAACCCTAAGTACACTACAACCAAAGACTCAAGATTTCAGAAAAAACCAGACATGTTTGACCCAGTTGACCCGTTGGTGAGTTTATGTATTGTAAACCATTCAAGTAACCATACACATAGATCATACATAGTTAACATTCAAATAGATCATATGTATGCTATATTAACCAGGTGTATCACCTAGATCATCATACAACCAAGTATTATACAAGTCATGCGAATCTAGAACATTAACATATCCACTAGTTATAACACAAATAATATGCCACACAAAGATCAAATCACGCACCACATGCCATGTGAAGCCACTCACGACTTCACATCCTAAACCCTGCCAATCCTACCAAGTAGGGGCCTCAGATTCGCACGTGTGTATGATGATCATAATCATAATCATTAACCATGTTCATTGCATTCAACAAACATCACAACAATCCATTTCCAGTCCCAAACATGATGTCCTAACTACCAACCAACATCAACATCATACATGATCATCAAAGTCCAAACATCACCCATGATTATCCAAGCATGCCATACAACTAATTTAACATGTTCTATCACATTAGAATTCATCCGTGAACTTACTAACATGCTCCTAACATCCCAAACATGTTCAAACTATCATCTTTCACATTTTGCATAAATAAAGTTTCCCTTTTGGGAAAGCACATCCCAAAATCTATTAAACATCCTATGCATTCATGAATTCATCAATAATATACCAATTCAAGTTCATATCAACATCTAAGCATGATCAACAACATCCAAACATCATAACTCATCAATTCATATCCTAAAAAGTTACTATCTTTAGTAATGTATGAACTATAACATGTGTTCTTGAATTCCCAATGATCACAACAACAATCTAACATCTAATCATCACCATGAACACATCTATAACATCAATTCATCAATAATTCAACATTACATGCAAAATAAAGTTACTATTATTAGTAAGCTATGAACATCAACATCAATTCATCAATTTCTTGCAAAATCAATGTAACCTAGCATTCATACAACCTATTAATCATCAAACATTCATCAAACAATCATCATTCATCCATTATCCTACCATTTTTCGAATTAGGGTTTGCTTCCAATCAAAGTCCATGATTACACCACTAAAAACATACAATTCATACATAATCGACGTTAACTAACATGTATACAATCTAACTAACGTACTAACACATCAAACAACATCAAATTCGACTCCATGAACACCAATTTCGCAACTAGGGTTCAGCCCTTATGAAAAGTCTCACAAAACATGTAAAATCTAACCTCTAAACACGAGTTAACTTGCAATTGATGATTCCAACGTGTAGTAACCCTTGAAATCGATCCAATTTCAAGTTCTCTTGCTTGTTCTTGGCTGATTCTCAAAGGGAGGGGTGTGTGTGGGTGTTTGCGGCCGAATGGGGGGGTGGGATTAGGGTGTGGGTGTTTTGTTTAATTATAATTCCATATTTACCCTTTAAGCCTTGTAATTTGTATTTTATAAAAACTAGGCTTTAAACTCTTTGTAAAGTGTTTTTAACTTAATAATATAAAGATACAAACTAATGAAAATCATTATATATTTTATCTTATAAAAACACAAGACTTACGAATAAATAGGCACGTTTCCGCGTTACGCGATTATTTTCTAATTAACATTTTAAAACATGCAAACACATAAACATAACACAAGAATCATATAATCAATTAGATTCTCAATAATTTAACATTATTCATTTTTATTAGGTCACCAACGTTAAACGACAACTAGTGTGTGTTTACGACACGTGTATGCAAGACTTAACGGAACTAACGGAGTTTGTTAACGGAAATTTACCGGATGTCACATTATCCCCATGTTGAAAGAATTTTCGTCCCGAAAATTGCGTTACATAGTGAGAGTGTTCCATCACTGGTCTACTGCATTGGCACACAGAAATCGAAATCGAGTGAGTTTGGAATGAGTTGTCACATCATCCCCATGTTCAAAGAAATTTCGTCCCGAAATTTAAATCAATACCTTCGTCTGCTGGCATCATCCTTTCGAATAGTTGAGGGTACTTAAGCTTCATTTGATCTTCTCGTTCCCATGTGAATTCCGGTCCACATCGCGAATTCCAACGGATTTTGACAATGGGTGTCTTGCATTGTTTAAGTGTTTTCACCTCACGGTCCATCACCTCCACTGGTTCTTCAATAAAACGCAATTGTTCATCCACTTGAATTTCTTCTAGTGGTACGACCATTGTTTCATCAGTTATGCACTTCTTCAGGTTTGACACGTGAAACACATCATGGATTCCACTTAGCGAATCAGGTAGCACTAGTCGATAGGCCACTGGACTTATTATTTCCACTATTTCAAATGGTTCAACGTACCTCGGATTTAGTTTCCCTTGCTTACCAAACCGAACTACGCCTTTCCATGGTGAGACTTTCAACAAAACCTTGTCACCAACCTGAACTCTAAAGGTTTTCGTCTCTTGTCAGCATAACTCTTTTGTCTGTCTCGCGCTACAGCCATACGGTTCCGTATCTGTACAATCTTCTCAGTTGTCTAATGAATTAACTCGGGACCTGTTAGCTGACTATCACCAATTTCTGCCCAGCAAACTGGTGATCCACATTTTCTCCCATACAGCGCCTCGAAAGGTGCTGCCTGTATGCTAGTATGATAACTGTTGTTATAAGAAAACTCCACCAATGCCAGGTGAATTTCCTAGTTATTCCCGAAGTCAATCACACAAGCACGTAGCATATCCTCCAACGTCTGTATGGTACGCTCACTCTGGCCATCCGTCTGTGGGTGATATGTAGTACTCATATCCAATCGTGTATCCAAAGATTTCTGCAATGATTGCCAGAAATGTGACGTGAAACGAGCGTCGCGATCGGAAATAATTGAGATCGGTACACCGTGTCTCGAAAAGATCTCTTTAAGGTACAGTCGAGTTAATTTTTCCATCTTACCCGTTTCCTTAATTGCAAGGAAATAAGCAGACTTTGTCAATCGATCCACAATAACCCATATCGTGTCACAACCAGTACTAGTCCGGGGTAGCTTAGTAACAAAATCCATGGAGATCTGTTCCTATTTCCACATTGGAATCTCAGGTTGTTGTAATAGTCTGGATGGTTTTTGATATTCCAGCTTTACTTTCGAGCAGGTTAAACACTTGCTCACATTTGTAGATATATCCGCTTTCATGTTAGGCCACCAATAGTGCACCTTTAGGTCATGATACATCTTGTCGGATCTAGGATGTATTGAATACTTAGATTTGTGTGCCTCGCTCATAACTAAATCACTCAGATTTCCATAAACAGGCACCCAAAGTCTATCCATGAAATAACGAATTCCATCCTCTTTCACCACTAGCTATTTATCCATTCCCCTTAATGACTCAAAACCAACATTTTCTTCTTTTAAAGCTTCTATCTGCACCTCCTTAACTTGTTTGGGCAGTTGGGTACTGATAGTAAGTTGTAAAGCTCGCACCCGTCGGGGTTTAGCTGTTTCCTTCCTGCTTAGGGCATCGGCAACTACGTTCGCCTTTCCCGGATGGTACTTAATAGCGCAATCATAATCGTTTAGTAGTTCCACCCAACGTTGTTGCCTCATATTCAACTCTTTTTGCTTGAAGATATGTTGAAGACTCTTGTGATCGGTGTAGATAGTGCACTTGGTATCGTACAAGTAATGTCTCGAGATCTTTAAGGCAAAAACCACTGCACCCAATTCTAAGTCATGGGTGGTATAGTTCTACTCATGAACCTTTAGTTGTCTCGAGGTGTAGGCTATCACCTTATCTCGTTGCATCAAGACACAACCCAATCCTTGAATGGATGCATCGCAATACACCACAAAGTCATCCGTTCCCTTTGGTAATGCTAATATCGGGGCAGTACAGAGCTTTTGTTTTAATAATTGAAAAGCTGATTCTTGGCTCTCACTCCATTTGTATGTCGTTCCTTTGTGGGTCAAGGCAGTGAGAGGTTGTGCGATCTTAGAAAATCCTTCTATGAATCGTCGGCAATATCCTGCTAATCCCAGAAATTGTCTTATCTCGCTCGGTGTTCTGGGTGTAGTCCAATTCTTTATCGCCTCAATTTTGGCAGGATCAACATGTATCCCCTTCTTATTAACAATGTGACCTAGGAATTGCACTTCTCTTATCCAAAAGTCACACTTTGAGAATTTGGCATATAGCTGCTCATTTTTCAACAGTTCCAAGATCATTCGTAAGTGCTCTTCATGCTCCTCCTTGGTCCTAGAATATATCAGTATATCATCGTGGAACACAATGACAAACTGATCAAGATAAAGTTTGCACACGCGGTTCATGAGGTCCATGAACACAGCAGGTGCATTGGTCAACCCAAAAGGCATGACCAAGAACTCATAATGACCATAACGAGTACGAAACGCAGTCTTGGGAATGTCTTCTTCTCGAACTCCGAGTTGATGATAACCAAATCTTAAGTCAATCTTCGAATAATAGCTAGATCCTTGAAGCTGATCGAACAAATCGTCGATACAAGTAAAGAGTATCGGTTCTTGATTGTTACTTTGTTTAACTCTCTATAATCGATGCACATCCGGAATGTGTCATCCTTCTTCTTAACAAAAAGAACAGGAGCTCCCCAAGGTGATGTGCTAGGTCGAATAAAACCCTTATCCAAAAGCACTTGAAGTTGTGATGACAACTCTTGTAGCTCGTTTGGTGCCAATCGATAAGGTGCCCTAGCAATCGGAGCTACGCCGGGAGTCTACTCAATCTGGAATTCCACTTGGCGGTGAGGTGGTAATCCAGGAAGATCCTCTAGAAACACCTCCGGAAAATCGCGTACTATGGGAATATCCTCCATTCTTTTGTTCTGCCTGCTTATCGGTTACAAGTGCTAGAATAGCCACACGACCCTTTGTAATAACTTTTGAGCTTTCATGTATGAGATGATGCCTATCACAGAACCACTCCTATCACCTTTGACGGTAAGGATTTTGTCATCATAGGGATTCGTATGATCATCTCATGACATATGACTTCCGCTTGCTTGTTAGAGAGCCAATCCATGCCTATCACAACATCAAAACTCCCCAGCATAACAGGCATAAGATCTATAGCAAAAGTATGACCAGCAAGTTCTATCTTACAGTCTTTAAGGATATGCATTACATGGATTTGTTTACCGTCGGCTAATTCCACAGTGTATTTAGATTCTAAAGCAGAGGGTATATCATTTAAAAGACTACCGAACTTTAAGGACACAAAACTCCTATCGGCTCCAGTATCAAATAGTACCGTAGCAAAACAACCATTAACAGAGAATCTACCAGTAATAATTGTGGGATCATTTAGAGCCTCACCTGAGCCAATGACGAAGGCTCTCCCCTTGGCTCCATCTTTATTGCCGCCATTACCAGTACCATTTCCACCGTTGTTGTTATTACCGTTGTTGTTGTTGTTACCGTGGTTGTTGGTGTTGTTGTTGTTGTTGTTATTGCCATTACCATTTCTCCTTAGTTGTGGGCAGTTTTGCCTATAATGCCCTTCTTTCCCACATTCAAAACAACCCTTGAGAGTTTCTTGAGGTTGTTGTGGCCTCCTTACCAGCTCACCACGACAATCCTTAGCAGCGTGTCCAATTTTTCCACAACGTTGACACTTGAAGCTATCACACCTTCCGACATGATGGTAATTACACCGAGTGCACTTCAGATGTCTACCACCATAACCACTGGGTCCTTGATTATTTGCAGGCATTTGGTTGAAGTTACGGTTATTGTCAAACCTCCGTTGGTGCTGAACCGGCTGTTGTTGCTGTTGAGGTTGAGGTTGACCACTAGAAGATGATGATGCTTTGGTGTTGTTGGCATTATCCCAATTTCTTTTGTTGTCGGGCAAGCTTGCCACAGTGCCCTGTTTGGGTAGACGTCCTTGCTCCACGGCTTGGTCAGTTAGCCTGTGGGCTAACTGAATGGCTTGCTGAATTGTGGCTGGGTTGGAAGCAGTTACCATACTTTGGATTTCAGGTACCAATCCCCGTATGTAATGCTCTACCCTTTTATGCACCTCATTCACCATTCCCGGGCACAAAGTTGCTAATTCATGGGTTCTGGTGGTGTAAGCCTCGATTTCCGAGCCCTGCATCTTCAATTGCCAGAACCCCATCTCTAACTTCTACACTTCGTTACGAGGACAGTACTCCTCAGTCATCATTGCTTTGAACTCTTCCCATGGAAGTCCATTCGCCATCGCTTGTCCTAGCATCTGGACTTGCACGTTCCACCAAGACAGAGCAGCACCCTCCAAAGTGCCGGTGGCATACTTCACTTGATTTGCAGGTGGACAGTTACATTTGGAGAACACAGACTCAGTCTTCTCTAACCATCGTACAAGCCCTACAGCACCCTTTGTACCATTGTAGGTGTGTGGTTTACAGTCCATAAAGGACTTGTAGGTACACACTGGTGGTCCTGTTTTAACACAACACACATTAATCAGACATCCCATACAGTTATGAAGGATATCAGATTTATCTTTCTATCATTGTTTACCTGCTGCCTGACCCGCGTGGGCAGCAGCCATTGCCGCCTGAACATGCTCATTAATAAGAGCAGCTAATTCCACAGGGGTCAGGTTAATAGCACACTACCCTGTTCTCCGGTGCCACGTCCACGACCACGTCCACGTCCACGTCCACGGGCGTCCATTCTTTTCACTTTACATTCACAAATACAATAATGAGTAACATCAAACACATTTAACTCATTAAAGCACAGTAAACAGTAAATAAAAGAATAATGAATTATCACAACCACAACATTCATAACAAAAATAATAACCCAGTAAATAAATTGTAAACGAGTCACAATGTATTTACCAATGTCAAAATTTAAGTTTGTCGTTCGTGTGGGGAAACAACCCTTCTCACATAGGTTTCAAAAAGAAAACACTACGTAGTCTAAGTCATATAAAGAAGTCAATCGACAACATTTGACCCATCACTGTCATCCTCCATCTCCTCCGGTTCCTCCTCCTCGGGTCCCTCCTCGGGATCCTCATCCTCAGGGTCTGCTGCAGGAGCAGGAGCTATAGCAATCTGAAGTGCCTATAGTTGAGCTTCTAAAATGGCAATCCTATTATCGGCTACGGCGTCCCGCTGTTTCACGAGCAGTCACGCGCCCTTGGAGTGCCATGAGACCATCTTGCATATGGTGACACCCGTTTAGGGTCTTCCCGTGTTGTTCCTCGAGTTCATCCAGTTGATGTCTCAGTTTGTACACCTCTTGCTGCAGTGTACAGACATCACCCGTGAGCCACCTGACTCGATGCTGCTTAGTGTCCAGTGCAGCCACTAGTGCAGCAATCAGTTGCTGGTTGGACTGCACCGTCCCTGGGAGTGAAGGCATTGGTTGGTCGGCATTGTTCCTAGTCCTGGGCCTCGGGACAGGTATGCGCTCCCTAAACATGATATGATCAACAAATCTAGGATAGAAACACCAGTCTCGTGGAGGGTCACACTTCATCAATGCAAAGGGTTGATCCCAGTCAATCTCCTCTCGAGGATAAGCCAGTCGGGGCCAATCGAATCCATCATCAGGTACAGGTGCGGGAGGTGGGGATTCAGATCGTGAAGGTGATTCAAGTCGTTTACCCGGAGCTCTCGATGATGATGCCATGCTGCAAAGAGTGTGATGTGTATGCCAATGAGTATACAGTAGATGAGAATAAGGCACAGGTAACTAATTAACTATGTGCGGTTATAGTCTAGTGTGTATGCAACCTAGTTCCCTATAACTAATGGCTGTGATACCAATCTGACACACCCTCAAAATCCACTTGCGGAGTTTTACCGCGAGACGTGTGAAAAAACCAGGATCACAGTCAATAGTTACTCAGAACGACTCTATATGCCATAATTTAAATAAAATCAACCAAAGTACAAACTTTAAACTGTGCGGAAGCGTTTTGAAAAAAACCCAAAGAAATAAAAGTGTATACTATGGCAAAACATGTGCCAACCCAAAAGAGTAAACATTAATCATTAAAATGCTAAAAATGTCTTGAATACCGAGTCTTAGAATGCAAGTGAACCATGTAGTGCACCTATGGCAAGCAAGCTAATGACCTGAGAATAGCATACTAAAATGTCAACACAATGGTTGGTGAGTTCAAGAGATATTCAAACATAAACAATTTAATAATGGAGATATACAAGTAGTGCATTGTAACAGATAGCTAGTCCATTAACAATACATATTATTTCATAGTGATTTCGCAATTGAAGCTGACTGTGTTACGTTGTTGCCTCCTGTCACGACTTAACAGGTCGTGACAATGTTCAATAGGACAAATTGCACCCGGTTGACCTCGAGTCACACAGGTGGGGCTCGTCAGACCCAGTAGTACTACCCAAATTTCCCCGCTATTCAATATTAACAATTCGAAAGTATGAGGACTTTTCCATGATATCAACACTATATAATATTATACACAACTTGAATATATAAAGCGTTTGTGATTTACCAGTATGCTATCTCCCCCAAAAGAGATTAAATAAAGAGTGGGGCATGAACTCACCTGATATGCGTATAGATACTTAGAGTTTGACTTGACAAACAGAATAGACAAACAACCTTCAGAGGTTACCTAGATCATATAAGTACATGAGTACGTGTAAGCAAAGAACATGTGAAACCCTAAGTACACTACAACCAAAGACTCAAGATTTCAGAAAAAAAACAGACATGTTTGACCCAGTTGACCCGTTTGACCCGTTGGTGACTTTATGTGTTGTAAACCATTCAAGTAACCATACACATATATCATACATAGTTAACATTCAAATAGATCATATGTATGCTATATTAACCAGGTGTATCACTTAGATCATCATACAGCCAAGTATCATACAAGTCATGCGAATCTAGAACATTAACATATCCACTAGTTATAACACAACTAATATGCCACACAAAGATCAAATCACGCACGACATGCCATGTGAAGCCACTCACGACTTCACATCCTAAACCCTGCCAATCCTACCAAGTAGGGGCCTCAGATTCGCACGTGTGTATGATGATCATAATCATAATCATTAACCATGTTCATTGCATTCAACAACATCACAACAATCCATTTCCAGTCCCAAACATGATGTCCTAACTACGAACCAACATCAACATCATACATGATCATCAAAGTCCAAACATCACTCATGATTATCCGAGCATCCCATACAACTAATTTAACATGTTCTATCACATTAGAATTCATCCGTGAACTTACTAATATGCTCCTAACATCCCAAACATGTTCAAACTATCATCTTTCAGATTTTGCATAAATAAAGTTTCCCTTTTGGGAAAGCACATCCCAAAATCTATTAAACATCCTATGCATTCATGAATTCATCAATAATATACCAATTCAAGTTCATATCAACATCTAAGCATTATCAACAACATCCAAACATCATAACTCATTAATTCATATCCTAAAAAGTTACTATCTTTAGTAATGTATGAACTATAACATGTATTCTTGAATTCCCAATGATCACAACAACAATCTAACGTCTAATCATCACCATGAACACATCCATAACATCAATTCATCAATAATTCAACATTACATGCAAAATAAAGTTACTATTATTAGTAAGCTATGAACATCAACATCAATTCATTAATTTCTTGCAAAATCAATGTAACCTAGCATTCATACAACCTATTAATCATCAAACATTCATCAAACAATCATCATTCTTCCATTATCCTACCAATTTTCGAATTAGGGTTTGCTTCCAATCAAAGTCAATGATTACACCACTAAAAACATACAATTCATACATAATCGACGTTAACTAACATGTATACAATCTAACTAACGTACTAACAACATCAAACAACATCAAATTCGACTCCATGAACACAATTTCGCAACTAGGGTTTGGCCCTTATGAAAAGTCTCACAAAACATGTAAAATCTAACCTCTAAACACGAGTTAACTTGCAATTGATGATTCCAACGTGTAGTAACCCTTTAAATCGATCCAATTTCGAGTTCTCTTGCTTGTTCTTGGCTGATTTCGCAAAGGGAGGGGTGTGTGTGGGTGTTTGCGGCCGAATGGGGGGGTGGGAATTAGGGTTTGGGTGTTTTGTTTAATTTTAATTTCCATATTTACCCTTTAAGTCCTTGTAATTTTTATTTTATAAAAACTAGGCTTTAAACTCTTTCTAAAGTGTTTTTACTTAATAATATAAAGATACAAACTAATGAAAATCATTATATATTTTATCTTTATAAAAACACAAGACTTACGAATAAATAGGCACGTTTCCGCGTTACGCGATTAATTTTCTAATTAACATTTTAAAACATGCAAACACATAAACATAACACAATAATCACATAATCAATTAGATTCTCAATAATTTAACATTATTCATTATTATTAGGTCACCAACGTTAAACGACAACTAGTGTGTGTTTACAACACGTGTATGCAAGACTTAACGGAACTAACGGAGTTTGGTAACGGAAATTTACCGGATGTCACACCAACCCTTCTTTGTTCTGATAATAGAGTTTGGAATGGGAGGATGATGCAAGAATAGCTTCAAAGTTTTGCTCAGAGATAGCATGCTTCCTGGCCTGAGTCTCAGCAGTGACAAGCTGGGCTTCAGCATCAGACAATTTGGATATCAGATCCTTGATTTGAGTCTTTTAGTTGGTGTGTTCATTTTCAAAAGAGATACAGTTTTCTCCAACTCATCATTTTTCTTTTGATAGTCAGATTCAGATCTTTTAAAAACAGATTTTAGAATATTTAAAGACTCAATGTCAGATCTGATTTCCATATTATAATCCTGATAGAGTTTAACTTTAGCTATACAGGCTGGAGTGCAGAGATGTTCATACCTGGGCATCATCTATTCCGGCCATGAGAGCTTGAGCAGGAGTCACATCCTGTACCATGAAGCTCCAATCAACTTCTTGAGCCATTGCGGCCGTCTCAGTTGACTTCTCAGTGGGCTTTGAGGTTGAGGGATGTGTGGAGGCCTGTGGGGTTCCCGGATTGCTCTTGGGAGCCTTGCATTCCCTTGCAAAATGACCCAGTTGGTTATAGTTGTAACACTTTGCCCTGTTCTTGTCAAACCCGAACTTGCTGGTAGTTGGGTTCTGAGGGAAGTGCCTTCCAGTTCTCTTAAAGAACTTCTTTGCTCTGTAAGTTAAAAGAGCCATTTGCTGGACAATGTCCACGTACTCTACGTCATCTGGGCTGAAGCACTCAAGATCATCAAAGCAGTATTGAAAATCTCTTGAGTGTCCACCTCCTAAGACAAAGGCACAACTTTCCTGGAAGGAGTTGTGTTGAGCCTGTTAAGACCTTGGAGTCTCAGGATAAGTGATGTAGGGACCATGTGAGCAGGATGGCTGCTGATAAGTCAGGAAGTGCTAAGGTTGAGGGGTTAATGAGCTTTCAGCAACCATTAAAGCGTTGCTAGCAGGAAGACTTATAGATCTGCTTGTTTGGTGGCCCTTCTTACTCTCCATCTCTAAACGATATCCATCAAGGATGCCATAGAGCTCAGTCATGGAAAGAGTGTTCAAGTTTTATGTTCTCTTGATAGAGACACAATAGAATGTCCACTCATTTGGAAGAGCACTCATGAACTTTCTGGTGAGATCTCTAAGTTCAGGAGTGATCTTTACAGACTGAAGGGAAGAAATAAGATCCATGTAGCTGAAGTACTGCTGGCTGAGGGTCTCTAGCAATAATGTAACGTTATTAATTAAATAAAAAATTAAGGTGTAGGAAAATCAATAAACCACTTCCTGAATTAGTTCTTTCTTTTCTTTTTTAATTTGAAAATCAATAACATAGTCAATAGATCCTACGTTATCTCTCTCCCTTCTCTTTTCAAATTGAAACCAACTCCAATTGATTTTAAGTTGCTAAGATTCATGACCCTGCTATGGGGTGTCGATTCTTGGACTCAACTTCTAAAGGTGTTGCCCCTGAACATCCACCTTCTTGAAACCCTAATGCTTTATGATTTCACCCGTAAAAACTAATGAGTATATAATATGAGAAATTAATAATATACTTAAACAAATATTCACTTCACATATCTTGACTTATTTAAAATATATCATGATCTGCATTCATCAACAACTAAATTAAATTACAATAAAATATCTAAAATTTCTTCTTTATTTTAGTGTAATTATTGATTAATTTAAAACAAAATCTTAACAAACAATAAAGATAGTTGTATATCGAGTGTCATTTTAGTGTAATTCTTGCTATTTATAGTGCACGCGTGAAGATAATAAACATAAGAGTTTACATGCTCACGTGTTAATAATTTTCTAGTGATCATTAAAGTAATATTTATGTATTTCTCATTCTTAGAAGTTTACATGCTCACCTGTAAATAAATATCTATTAATTAATAAAGAGATTTTTATATATTTCTCATTCTTAAAAGTTTACATGCTCACCTGTAAATAAATATCTAGTGATTAGTAAAGGGTTTTTACATATTTTTAAAAACACCGGTTGAATAAATTTAAAATTAAAAAGAATAAAATTTATTTATTATAAAGCGATATTTCAAGATAATATCTCACTGAAATTACATATGAGTAATGTTTATATTAACAAAAAAAAGGATAAAAATATTACCTTTAAAAAACCAATATTAAAATATTTCATATATTTCAAAATATTTGATGCTTAGAGAACTTTTCTTGTTGTATAAAAATTTATTAATTTAGAATAATATTAATATTAATATATTTTTTAAATCTATTTAATATGACAATGAAGCCAAAAAAAATTCATGAGAATAAATATGGTGTTAAGATGTGGAGAAAGGTTCAAATATATTTTTTTCTAAACTAATAATTGAAAGAATTATTAAGATGAGAAAACGTATCCTTTTGATCAAAATTAGGTTGACGGCAAAATTGATAATGTTTCCCTTCTCAAGTTCTACCTTTTATAACTATTCATAACTTTTATATACAACATTATTTTTTAAAAACATTTACACCATAAAAAGAAGTACATATTTAAAACATGTATATAAAAAAACATATTTTTTCCATGATTTTTAACTAATTATGTAATTTCGTCAGTTCATTGTGTAATCTTCTATATTGATAAGGATTACACAATAATCTGATTAGTAATACAAATGAACTTGAAACATAAAAAGTTAACATTACTCATTATTATATTATTCGAAAATCATTATTTTACAAAACACAATTGTCAACATTAGACAGAATATGTACAACAATGACCAACACTAGATTTGCTTGACGATGATTATACAATAACATGATCAGTATTACATAATAAACTGGAAAATGTAAAAAAATATTTCAGCATTGTGTTATTTGAAAATCAACATTTTTAAAAACACGCATGCATAACACAATGGTCAACATTAAACACAAAGGGAAAAACAATGACCAACACAAGACTTGACAATTAGCAATAGATACAATGAGATGTTTGACGAGTATTACCAAATTACCTAATTAATATTATATAATGATCTGGAAAAAACATAAAAAGTTACATTTTCAATATTGCGTTATTTGAAAAACATTATTATAAAAAAGAAAATGGTTAACAATAGATATAATGGGTAACACTATTACTAGCACTAGACTTGATAATTAGCAATATACACAGTAAGCTAATTGATAAGGATTACACAATGATCTTGAAATCATAAAAAGATATAATTTTAACATTGTGTTATTTGAAAATAATCATTTAAAAAACACAATGTATAACAAAATGGTCAATATTACCATAATAATAAGATGATTATTACATAATTACCTAATATTATATAATAAGCTAACGGATATTACATAATGAATTGAAATAACGTGAAAAAACATCATTTTTTGTTTATCAAAATTATAGGCATTTTAAAGATTAAAAAGTACTTATTTTTATACTGTAGTTTTAAAAAATAATATTGTATATAAAAGTTACAACGATTTAAAAAAAATTAAACTTGAAAATGTGGTTAAAACATAAATACATTGTTCTATCATTTAAAGTTTCAAGTATTTACAATTACCATAGAATTTTCTTAATCCTTGGATCTAAAATTTAATAAATAATATTTTTTCTCACCATTTTACAATAACCCCACCCAAACATATGTCCCATCCAAGTTTTTCTTTTTATTGTAGTAGAAAGATATTTTTTCAAAATATAAAATCAATTACATCTTTTCCATTTCTAATATATTTAGAGAAAGGTTTTAAAAAAGGCTCCTAACATGAAAAAGTATTATAATTAATCTCATTCATTAATTTAATTAATAAATGGTTGATATAAATTTGGAAGAAAACGTTTGCTAGAGTTTTAATTTAAAAATAGTCACTTTTATTTACTTTTTCCAAGTTTTCTAACTTTTTCAAAAGTTCATAACATTTTTGTACAGTATCATTTTTTAAAATTACACCATAAAACAAGTGATTTTTTATCTTTAAAATTAGCACAATATTATTAGATAAAAAAGATAACTAATTTTCTTACGTTTTTTAAACTCATATCTTGTCATTGTATATTTGTTGCAGCTCATTGTATTTTTGGTATTTATTTTGTTTTTCTAAATGCCATTGTGTTTTTCTAAAGTGATAAATTATAAAAAAAATATCTCTAATACTTAAAACCGAATAATAAAGTAACGACTAATTAATCTAATATATTAAAAACAATAACAATACCACACACTGTCTAATTGTGTTTTTTTATTATTCTGTTGTTTTGAACACTATAAGTTTAAAAAAATATATTGGTAACATAATATTATTATGTAATTTTATTATAAAACAATGTAGAGAATATGCATAAAGGCTGAAGCAACCAAAGACTTTCTGCATACATGCTGCACAAGTACTGAAGAAGAATGCTTTTAAAGTTTCACACATGCAACAGAAATATTCTAAGTGTGAGATCTTCTAAAGCCAAGACCAATATCTTTCGAAGCCAAAGATGAAGTCTTCCGAAGCTTCAGAGACAAGTTGTCACACCCTCAAAATCTACTTGCGGAGTTTTACCGCGAGGCGTGTGAACAAACCAGGATCATAGTCAATAGTTACTCAGAACGATTCTATATGCCATAATTTAAATGAAATCAATCCAAAGTAAATAAATTAAACAGTGCGGAAGCGTTTTGAAAACAACCCAAAGAAATAAAAGTATAATTGTGGAAAAACACGTGCCAATCCCAAAAGAGAAATCATTAATTATTAAAATGATAAAATTGTCTTGAAGACCGTGTCATAGAATGCAGTGGATCATGCAGTGCTCCTATGACAAGCAAGCTAATGACCTGAGAATAGCATACTAAAAATGTCAACACGATGGTTGTGAGTTCAAGAGATACTCAAATATAAACAGTTTAATAATAGAGATGCACAAGTAGCGTATTGTAACAGATAGCTAGTCCATTAACAATAAATATTATTTCATAGTGATTTCGCAATTGAAGCTGACTGTGTTACGTTGTTGCCTCCTGCCACGACTTAACAGGTCGTGACAATGTTCATTAGGACAACTTGCACCCGGTTGACCTCGAGTCACACAGGTGGGGCTCGTCAGACCCAATAGTACTACCCAAATTTCCCCGCTAATCAATATTAACAATTCGAAAGTGTGAGGACTTTTCCATGATATCAACACTATATAATATTGTACACAACTTAAATACATAAAGCGTTCATACTAACATGCTCCTAACATCCCAAACATGTTCAAGCTATCATTTTTTAGACTTTAGGCAAATAAAGTTTCCCTTTTGGGAAAGTACATCCCAACAACTATCAGCCATCCAATGTATTCATGAATTCATCATAATTATACCATTTCAAGCTCCATACAATATCTAGACATGATCAACAACACCTAAACACCATAATCTAACAATCTTCATAGACAAAAGTTTCTACTTTTGGCAAGCTATGAACAACAACATCAAATTAAGGATTTCTAGCATTCATAACAACAATCTAGCATCTAATCATCATCATGAATTCATCCATAACATCATACCATCCATAATTCAACATTACATGCAAAATAAAGTTACTATTCTTAGTAACCTGTGAACAATGCATCAAAATCCCAACTTTCTTGCATAATCAATGTATTCTAACATTCATACAACCTATTTATCATCAAACATTCATCAAACAATCATCCATCATGCATAATCATAGCATTTTCGAATTAGTGTTTGTTTCATACACAAAGTTCATGATCAATCCACTAAAAACATAGAATTCTTGCATAATCGACGTTAACTAACATGTATACAATCTAACTAACATACTAAAATCATCAACCAACATCAATTTCAACTCCATGAAGGCCAATTCACGAATTAGGGTTCGGCCCTAAACAAAAACTCACAAAAACATGAAAAATCTAACCTTTAAACGTGTTATAGCTTGTAATTGATGATTCCAACAAGTTATATGCCTTGAAATTTATCCAATTTCGTGTTCCCTTGCTTGTTCTTGGCTGATTTCGCAATGGTGAGGGGGTTTAGAGGAGTGTTGCGGCCGAATGGATGGGAATAGGGTTTGGGATTTGTTTTATTTAATTTTAATTTACACATTTACCCTTTTAACCCTTGTAATTTGTATTTTATAAAAAACTAAGCTTTAAACTCTTTGTAAAGTGTTTTTAACTTCATAATATAAAGATATAAACTTATGAAAATCATTATATATCTTATCTTTATAAAAACACAAGACATACGAATAAATAGGCACGTTTCCGCGTTACGCGATAAATTTTCTAATTAACCTTTTAAAAATGTGTAAACACATAAACATAACCCAGTACTCACCTAATCACTTAGATTCACACCAAATTAACATTATCCATTATTATTAGGTCACCAACGTTAAACGACAACTAGTGTGTGCTCACGACACGTGTATACAAGACTTAACGGAACTAACGGAGTTTGGTAACGGAAATATACCGGATGTCACAAAAGAATTATTCAAACTACTGAAAGTTAACACAACTACTGAAGATGTCAAAACAGCTGACATCTTCTTACAAAAATACTAAGTGTTAACTGTCACTACAACTACTGAAAAGAAACTACTGAAACAACAACGACTGAAGAACATGCTCTTCAGTCGTTTTACAAATACTGAAATAAAAAGAAAACTACTGAAAGGAAACCATCACAACAACTGAAGAATGCTTCTTCAGCTATTGTAACAAACTCTGAAGGCTTCAGTACTTGTACTTGAACTTCAGCTGTTGTCATCAGCTGATGTCTTCAATCTTTGTACTTCAGCTGTTGATCTTCAGTACTTTGTTCTTCAGTTGTTGATCTTCAGACTTTGGTCTTCAGCTGTTGAAGTCTTCAGCACTTTAGTCTTCAGCTGTTGAAGTCTTCAGTACTTTAGTCTTCAACTATTGATCTTCAGACTTTGGACTTCAGCTGTTGAAGTCTTCACTACTTTAGTCTTCAGCTGTTGAAGTCTTTAGACTTTGTCAAACAGCTGATCAAGTCTTCAGCAGTTGTTGTGATGTCTGTGGGACTTAGAGGTTTTTCTGATCAGGCTCATTGGTTCTTTTGGTCCAACAAACTCCCCCTGAACCAATGCAGCCAAAACCTCTAAACTTATTGAAGATGTCCCACTTATTATGGCAGAAAGATTTGGTCTTTTTGTCTTCTAGATCAGCTCAGAAGTTACCCATATAAGCACAGGCCTGGGAAGAAGTCTCAATGATCTGTTTGGCAAAGGATGAATGGGAACTCTGTCTTGGGGAACTGGACACAGAGATGTTACCCCATCCATGAGATCTACTTCCCAACAATGAGTCTGTATGACTCCCTTGTATAGGCCTCAAGGAAGGTTATTTGTTCCTCCATGGTAAGTTCTTCAGCTCCTCCTTCAAAAAGTGATTCTGGCCCATAATATTTACACAGTTGTTATTACTCTATAAGCAAATTCATCAGGGTGATTACCCTCTAAGAACAACTGGAGCTCATTCTTTCTAACTTCCTCAAGCCTCTTATATACTAACCCCTTTTTCACCATTTTGTTTTCCAGCATCTTTTGTGGGGTCAGTTGGCTTTATAGGCTTTCTTGAAGTCATCTTGGATTTCCCAGGGTGATACTAGAAAGACCAGTGAGATCACTTCATCTACAATCTTCTTCACTTGGCCAATGTATCTTTGTGGAATGCTTTTCTTGTGAATCCTATGAGACACCCTGGGATCAGGCCAAATCCTCACTCTCTCCTTTTGATATTGAAATGTATGTTTAAGAGTGTATAATCTGAGAGCATGCTTCTTCATGCTGATGATTGAAGATGTGGCAGCATATGCTTTGTCAACCCTCCTCAACAATTCCTCATCATGTTGTTTATGAAGCTCTTCTTCCGCTAGCTTCACTTTCACAATTTGTCTTTGAGTTTCAGGAGTAATTGTTGGGAGGTGACTTGTGGCCTTAGGCAACTGTATAACAGCTGAGAGTGGCAGCCTATCTTCATCTTCATCATTATCTTCGTCATCTTCTTCTAGCCTCAGTACCCTTCTCTTCCTCTTCTGGGGTACTTCATCGGCTACTGGTTTTGTGGGTAAGGGAATTGGTTTAGTGGGTTGTAGTTTTGGTGGTTTTGGTGTGGGAATGTTGACAGGCTGTTCTAGCATTCTGGATGTGAGGTCGGCTTTAGATTGCTTGACTAGTTCAGTCCTGCTCCCAGCACCAGCTTCGTTTAAGGCTTCAATAACCAATCCTTTTGTGTATACTTCAGACGAACAGATCTTGGTGGTTATTGCCAAGATGTTGTTCCTGGACCATGCCTTGATCTCAATCAATGATCTACCCAGATATTTCGCTATGAACCTGATCATGATTTCTAGCCTTTCCCTTTCCAACACATCATAACTTGCCCATCTGGCTTGGATTTCTTCAATCTCTAGTCTTCTGATTTCTGAGTCAAGTTTTTAGTGTCGTGGCCTTGCCTAAACAACTGATCAATGATGTTAGCCATTGATCGGCTGTGTTCGGCATCAGCCTTCTTCACCATTGTCTCCAGTCAGTCTCCTTCTCATTCTTCCTTTTCTTGTATGTGACATGAAAGTCTTTAGTACTTTCGGTCACCTTCTTCATGTCAGCATCCTTCACCTTCTCCTTCTCAGTTTCTTTCTATCTGCAATCCTCTTTCTTTTTGCTTTCACTGACTGAATCTTCCCCTTTTTGGTTGCATTGATTGCAAGGGGTTGATTGTCAAAAAGCCTTTTGCTCACAGCATCCTCTATCAAGGGCTGTATAACAAAGGGAAGCCTCTCATCAAGGGTTTTAAGCACCATATCAGTGATAGTTGAGGTGATGAGAGGTAAGGAATGTGAAAGATAGCAGCTATTTGCTCAAAGGGGTTCTGTCCCTGAGAAATAGTGCCAGAAGCAGAGGCAGGTGGCTGAGTGTTTTGGAGTGGCTCAGTGTATGGGAGACCTTCAGAGGAAGGTGCCATCTGTGGGTTTGGAGGGGTAGATGGTCTTTGATCCTGAGAAGTTTTGGCAAGCACTTCTTTGAGTCTGCTCACCTCATCCTCGAGGATGGTGTTTTGGGCTAAAACATCATAAAAGAAGCCCAGGTCATCATCAGTGTTTACTAAATCACCTGATCTCCTGATAGAATCAGGATGAACATGCTCTGAGTGTAGATCAGTAGTAGCATGTGCCCCTTGGTCATGGTACTGGGGACTTCCTGCCTCAGGACCATGTCCTTCATCAGCAGTTGCCTCTGGTGAGGTCTTATGAATGTTACCAACTTCAGCCTGATCATATGCTGAAGCAGGAGAAGTGGCAGCCTCACCAGAAATTCAAATCTCCGTTTCTACACCTGGAGATTGAATATGGTAACCCCTGTGCTGTAGGTGTCAGAAGCACTTTGGTCCTCCCCCTTAATGGTTGGGGCTATCCCAGTTGTGATTGGTATCTGGGGAGGGGGTGAGGAGTGCAATTTAATCAGCACTTTGGCAATTATGATGGTAGGACTTTAGGGGGCGGTTGCAGTGGGAGAGGGTGTGAAGGTAGTATGCACCCGGGAGAGTGGTGCATTTCAATGGCAACCTCCTCAAGTGAGGAAGGTTCCAGATGTGTAGGTGCCCCAGAGGTGGTTGCTACAGGCTCCTGTTGAGAGGAAACCTGAGCGGTTGAGGGTGAGTGAGTCCTTGTATCTACTGGGGGGTTATGACAAGTAGATATAACCTGCGTTTGTGTTGCAGGGGCATCCTCAGGGGACTCATTTCCCTGAGTAGCCTTTTTGGCTTTCTTGTGTTTGGGTTTGGTGGGGACAATGGATTTGGAGGTGGTGGCTGTGGGTTCCAGCTGCGGGGTTTTCGCAGTTTGGCAGCCAGTTTGAGTGAGTGGTCTGAGTTGTGCCTGGAGTATACTTCAGGCATACAGCCGTGGCAGGGACTCCAAGCCAACAAGTCCCTCAGCTTTCAGCTAGTGTACTATAATGGCCATTAGGAACCGAGGATATAATATCCATCGGTTAGCTATAGGCTTGGAGGCCATATCCTTCAGTTCAAGAAATAATATTTCAGAAAAATTTAAGTTTTGTTGGTCAAGGATAGAAAATAATACCTGCTGCCACCCGTCGTCGACTTTGATCCCAAAGAAGTCTTAGGAGCTAAGCATACATTCACCATATGAAAAATTAGTCGTTCCGCATCATGGAAATGTTTCTTCAGGATGGCAGAGGCACTAAGGTTACCCTGGTATCCATGTTGGGCAAATGATAGATCAGTGGTGCCCTTTGGATACCCAGTGGGGAAAGTGGCATCATCCAGTTGTAGGGTTTGGCGAAGGATTTCTGGAGTGATGACCACCTGACGATTGTTGACGAATGACTGGAGAGAGTCGGTGTCATTCTCCCCGTGATGAGGGTGACGTTCGTCCAGAACTGATGGAGGGATTCGGCATGAATGGTAGGATTTAGAAGGAAAGCCATTTTGTATGGAGAGTTATCATTAGATCAATGGCATTATCAAACTTTGTCCAGAAGGGTGATTTAGTCAGGTAAGCAACACAGTTGTGTCGTGTTTAAGCTTCATGTTTGCCATTGATGTGAGAGAAGGTTCTGATTTTTGAACGTTAGGTTTGAGATGATGAAGCTCTATAAGACAAGGTATTTATAGGGTATGGTTATAAAGCAACTGAAGGGTTGATATGAGTCATCGTAGTTTTTAAGCGACTGATGACGTGGTATTAACCTTCAGAGGTTGAAACAACTGAAGTCTTGGTTGTAGGCATCAGTAGTTATAAAACTACTGAAGACCATGGTTTTAGCTTCAGATGTTGGAAACAGCTGACGACGTGGTGTTAGTCATCAGTAGTTGTGAAACTACTGAAGACATGGTTTTGTCGTCAGTTTTGTAACAGCTGACGACATGGGTTAGTCATCAGTAGTTGTGAAACTACTGAAGACGTGGTTTTGTCATCAGTTGTTGTAAACAGCTGACGACGTGGTGTTAGTCATCAGTAGTTGTGAAACTACTGAAGACGTGGTTTTGTCATCAGTTTTTAAGATGAAGCAGCAGTTTTAGAAACAACTGAAGAGAAAATTCTCATCATTAGTTTTCGTCAATTCATAGCTTTTCAGTTGTTTCATACTGTCCTCAACACTTACTCATCAGTCTTTTTGGCTGTTTTTTAGTTGTTTCATAGGACGTCAGTACTTATCTGTTTGTACTTATATCAGTAGTTATGACTGTATCAGTTCTTGTAACAGAATCAGTACTTATTTGTGATATGGTTATGTGATCATCAGTACTTACTTACTGAGATCATCAGTAGTTATCACTTATTGTAGCTGCAGCATACCAAGCCTTAACACTAGGTTTTGGAAAGTCGAACTATCCAAAGGCTTAGTAAAAATATCTGCAAGATCATCAGCACTAGGCACAAACTTGGATCAATCAGACCTTTTTCAAAACAGTCCCTAACAAAATGATGTCTGATCTCTATATGTTTGTCCTAGAGTGCTGGACAGGATTCTTGACAATGCAAAGAGCTGAAGCACTATCCATTAATAATGGAGTCTTAGTCTCTGTAATGCCATAATCCAAAAGTTGGTTCTGAAGCCAGAGTACCTGAGAAGTACAGCTTGCAGCAGCAATGTACTCTGCTTCAGCAGTGGATGTAGCAACAGATGTTTGTTTCTTACTCTGCCAAGAAATCAAAGAGTTTCCTAGGAATTGACATCCACCAGAAGTTGACTTTCTGGTTAACTTACACCGTGCATAGTCACTATCAGAAAAAGCAACCAATTTGCAAGATTGTCCAGTGGAATACCATAAACCTAGAGATTGTGTACCTTGCAGATATCTAAAGATCCGTTTTGACTGCAATCAAGTGAGACTCTTTAGGAGCAGCCTGAAATCTAGCACAAACACACGTTGCAAACATAATATCTGGTCTAGAAGCTGTTAAGTACATCAAGGACCCAATCATACATCTGTAAAGTGTTTCATCAACAGCTTTACCTTTCTGATCTGTATCCAGTTGTGTGGTGTTGCACATGGGAGTAGAACAGGGCTTACAATTTTGTAAATCAAACTTATTCAAAAGATCTTTTGTATATTTAGACTGATGAATGAATCCCATCAGCCTTTTGTTTGATTTGCAATCCGAGAAAGAACTGTAATTCTCCCATTGCACTCATTTCAAACTTCTTATGAATTAAATTGGTAAAGTCATCACACAACTGGGGATCAGAGGATGCAAAAATAATATCATCAACATAAATTTGAACAGTAGCTTATGCTGATCCACCTTCTTAATGAATAAAGTTTTATCTATGGAGCCTCTAGTGAAATTATTTTGAAGAAGAAAATTTGATAATGTCTCATACCAGGCTCTAGGAGCTTGTTTCACCCATAAAGAGCCTATCAAGCTTGTATACCCAATCTGGATGTTATTATCCTCAAAACCTGGTGGTTGACATACATAAACTTCTTCTTTTATTTTACCATATAAAAATGCACTTTTAACATCCATTTGAAAAACTTTAAAATTGTGAAATGCAGCATAGGCTAAGAACAATCTAATTGCCTCCAGTCTGGCTACAGGGGCAAAGTCTCATCATAATCAATACCTTCTTCTTGTGAAAACCCCTGAGCAACCAGTCTGGCCTTGTTCTTAACAATAAGCCCATTTTCATCTGTTTTGTTCCTAACACCCATTTAGTGCCTATTGCACACTTACCTGGGGTAGAGGAACCAGTTCCCACACTTGTTGTTTCTTGAACTGAAGTAGCTCAAGCTGCATGGCTTCCACCCATCCATTGTCTCTCAGAGCAACATGATAGTTCTTTGGCTCTTGCTGACTGATGAAGAGAGCATAGAAGCACAAGTTAGACAATTGACTTCTAGTTGAGACGCCAGCATTGATACCACCAATGATTTGAGACATGGGTGATCAGCTCTTGGTGCACAATAAGATCAGTGCAAGTGTTTGTAGCCGGTTCAGCATCAACAGAGTTGATTCAGATTCTTGAAACCAAGTATTAGATGGCAAATCAAACGATGTAGAGGAATCAGAAATCTCATCAGCATTTGTTGTGGATGTAGCTGCAAAGGTACAGGAACATCAAGTTTAGCAGACTCAGGCAGTTGTTCACTGAACTTGAAAAGGTGAGTACTGATATCATCATCATCTTCAGTACCACCAGGTGGAAGACTTGCTGCAGAAGATGATTTATCCACATGATCTGCAACAGCTGGAGTTTGATAAGGAGCATATTGCAGTATGTCCAGATCAAACAACTCCACAGGATTTGTGGAATTTTATCCTTAGGAGAAATATTGAATTTCACATGCAAGGTTTCTTCAACTATCTTTGTTCTGCAGTTGATGACTCTGTAAGCCTTGCAAGTGGATGAATAACCTACAAAATACACTGCATCCACCTTAGGATCAAATTTGTGGAGTTGACCCTTTGTTTGAGAATGAAACAAGGACATCCAAAGGCTCTGAAGAATGAAATCAAAGGAGCCAAATGATATAGAGCTTCATATGGAGTCTTTATCAACCTCTGATTTACTAACAATCTATTCTGCACATAGCAAGCTGTATTGACAGCTTCAGCTCAAAAGGTCAAAGGCAAACCAGAGTCAGCCAATATGGACCTTGCGGCTTCAATTAAAGTCCTGTTCTTTCTCTCCACTACTCCATTTTGTTCTGGAGTCCTTGGGATGCTAAACTGCCTTTTGATTCCTTTTGAAAGATAAAAATCATCAAGTGTATGGTTTCTGAATTCAGTACCATTATCACTCCTTATACACTTGACTGATAGGGAATACTGCTTCTCAACATACAGCACAAAGTTTGTAATCTTCTGAGCAACCTCATCCTTTGATGTAGAAAGAAAGTCCATACGAATCTGGAGTAATCATCCACAATTACCAGACAATATTTCTTCTTTGCCATGCTCATCACTCTCACAGGACCAAATAGATCCATGTGTAGTAACTGCAAGCAGGCAGTGGACTTAGGTTCTTCAATGGGAGGGAATGAGAGTTTGTGTTGTTTTCCTTTCAAGCAAGCAATGTAGGCTTCATCACAGTGGAACTCCTTTATTGATAAACCTCTCACTAAACGATTTTGGATCAGCTGGTTCATGTTTCTGAGATTAACATGACCGAGCCTTCTATGCCATAGTTTAGATTCCTGAAGAGAGGCTTTGGAGAATAGGCATGGATGACCCTTCAAATCAATCTTCTTTGACAAATCCAAAGCATACACTCTTCCAATCCTGTTGGCCTTCAGGAGAGTATGTTCATCCATTACCTTGTCAATCAGCCTCAGAACTTGGGAAGGCAGAATCCTGCAGTTCTGGCTTGTGAAAAGTGCAACATGCCCTTTATCACACATCTGACTAACACTCAGCAGATTGTACTTGAGCTTCTCCACATGGTTGACATCATCAAACTGATTTGTCCATTAGACACATATCCTTCCCAATGATGTAACCTCTAGCATCATTTCCAAATGAAACAAATCCCTTCTTTCCTTGAGAGTAGTCATTAAGAAGAGACTGCTCCCAGTCATATGCATAGATCATCCACTGTCCACATACCAGATGCTCCTTTGGATGTTGAAAACCCTGCATGAAGAAAACTATAGATTTTGAGACCCAAACCTTTTTGTTTTTAGGTCTGTTTTCATCAACAGATGCAACCATAACTTGTTCTTATGATTACAGCTGAAGAAGGAGATGGTGCTGAAATGGATTCCTTAGATTTGGGCTTGGAATGCCTTTTCAGTGATTTGATCACAGGTGCATCTAGTTGGTTAACTCTCCCCAACAAATGCTAAACCATCATAACAAGTTCTGTCTGATTTGTAGCCAAAGCTTTCAGCTCTTGTGACATATCAGTACTTGTGTTGATGAGTTCCTGTGATCCACCATCTCCTCCTTAAAATTAACAAACTTGGTCTGATGTTTATCATAGGAGTACCATCAGCTGTTTTGTGATGAACCTTATCCTTCTTTTTGAATTTGGTTGAAGGCTTGGGTTTATCACAATGGAATGATTGCGGTACAAACTTGGTCTCAACTCAGTTTTCATTTCATCCATCTGGATTTTAATGAGCTTATCTTTGTTGATGTGGAACCCTTTCTGTACCAACATTCATCAGAAAGATGATTGAATTTACCACATATTTCACATGGCTTATTCTTCATCTTGGATTGATCAACTGCTGATGAGAACTACTGAAGGTGTGCTCTTCAGAACTTTCCTCCTTTCAGTAAGTTTGTTCAGTACTGAAGAATCTGTAACAACTGAAGAGTGTTCTTCAGCTGTTCATTGTCAGCAGTTGTTAATCCATTTATTTCAGCTGATTTGAAATGCTTTTCAGTTGTTGTAACTTGCCCTTCAGTACTTAAGTTACTTTGAGGACAACATCTGAAATACTCAGCTTCATGTGCTTATCAGTAGTTACCCCAAACCAATTGACTTGCTGAGGTATCAACCCTTATTTCATCTTGTGATTTTGGGAGATCACTTGTGGATGATGCGCATGATAATGTGTTTGGAGATTGCTTTCACTTTCAGATTTTACTATTGGTTTTGGAGTAAAATCTGTTGGAAGGTGCAATATGGTTGTAGCCAATTCCAAACTTCACATTCGAAGCAGATTGCTTACTGAGCAGCATTTCAAATCCCTTGCAGGATGACACCCAGCATCACACTCAGCTTGGGTAACTGCAAGTTTTTCTTTGAGTTCCTTATGGTTCTCAAGAATGACCTCTAGCTTAGCCTTTTCATCATTTAATTGGCATTTAAGCTTATAAATCTCATCATCTTTGTCCTTAAGGACAGACTCATATTCAGCTTTTCTTTTGGAAATAGTTTGCTCAAGCTCCAGATTTTGATTATTACAGCTACATTTGCTTCTCTAATAGAGACAAATGCATCTATGCAAGATTCAGAACAAAGCTTGGCCTTAGCCTCAGAGGATACATGGGTTACCTGTGAAGAGATGCATTGGAGCAAGAACCCTCAGTAGATTCCAGGGCCATGAGAGCTAGATTCCCAAAAGGATGTTCACCACCATGTTGACCATCACCAGTAAATAATTGCTCAGTACCAGAGAGATCATCTGGTAAACTGCTCCAGTCAACATTACCAGGGTGAAAAAGCTGTGATGAGGTTGGGAATGAGATGGTAGAGGCTCAGGTAATGCTTGTGGTTGTTGTGCAGTAGGAACTTGAACTGGATTTGGCTGAGGCATGTAATAGCAGGGATACGGATATGACATTGCACCCTGGACAAAATATGCAGGCGAAGCAGGTTGTGAATGATGACCAAAACTAGCAGGTTGTTGCCCCCTGTTTTGTGGACTAGTGCTTGGAAAAGTCACAAAGGTGCAGAGGAGTTAGATCCAGATGATCTACACTCTCTTGCAAAGTGTCCAAGCCTTTGCATTTGTGACACCTCAACTTACTCTTGTCAAAACCAACTTTGGTTTTGCCAGAGAGTCCTGGAAATTTCCTGCCAGTCCTCTTGTAGAACTTCTAAGATCTGATATTAATCAAGGTCATTTGCTCAGAATATCCATCTCTTCTAGATCATCATCAGCTATTCGTTTCAAATCATCCTGATAAAACATAAATTGTCACTATTACAGCCTGAGTGACTATCACACCAACGAATGCATGATCTGAACTGTTTGAAGAGAATCTATATGCTCATCATAATTACTTTCAGATGCAGCATATTCTGACTCATGACCAACCAAGGTAGTGTTCCCTGGTACAAGTCATCAGTGAGTTTTCCTGATGATGCCAGTTTCCTTTTCTGCTCTATCTCTCTCTCAAATGTAAGCAGTTTCCCATGAAGTTGGGTGAGAGATAGTTTATCCAGATTTGCGCTGGAGCGTAGGACAATAGTGTATGTGTCCCATATCTCAGGCAGTGATCTAAGGAATCTGTTGTTCATCTGGCTATTGGTATATTCATGTTTGACCATTTTTAGCTCAGAGATCAAACAAGAAAAACGCTCAAACTGTTGAGTCAGTGTCTCACCCTTCCTATGAGAGAATGTTTCATATTGTTGGGCAAGGATTTCTCTGTTGTTTGCTAAGACCTCATCAGTTCCACCGAATTGTTCCTTCAGTGCATTCCAGAGGTCATGAGTAGTTTCATGATGCATAAGCCCTGAATAGATTTCATTCGGCAGTGCCATGGCCAGAATTCCATGGGCTTTAGCATCAATCTCAAACAGTTTCCGATCTTCATCTGAGTATTGTTCCTTCTTCTTCGGAACCATTTGACTGGTTTCCGGATTGTTCACCATAGGCTTATGTGGACCATGTACCATTGATGTCCAACAACCTGAACTGTTAACAGACAGGTGATGAAGCATTCTTCGCGCCAATATGTTATACTCAGTCCTAACCAACATCGGAGGCTTGGTTGAAGAACCGTATTATGAGGGTCATTAGAAGGAGTAGTCATTCTCAGATCAACAACAAAATCAATTAAGTTTTAACAAATTTAGAACAGAACACAACAAACCAAATTGAACCAGAGAAAACATAAAGCAATAAATCGAAGGTAGAGAAATTCAATTTAACTATAACCGATTCTTGCAAATATGCCATTCAATCAAATGCAGATATCGATTAGCAGTTTCAATGATCAATTGTTAGATCGATCAATGATTAACTAGCTCTGATACCAATTGTTAGGATCAGTGATCTACGTTTGATTATTAGAGAGTATTGCAGCGGAAATCAAACAATGAATTTAGACAATTCACAAAAATACAGTTGATATTCAAAGTAAGAACAAAGGATTATAGAAAGAATTCTGCAAATCAAAGATTTCATTCAATACGCGCTTTCGTGGTGGCAAAATGTCACACATACAATCAGGTCAATCATCTCTTATATAAGAATGTCGTGGTGGAACATTCCTTATATAAGAGATGTGACGTCTGCTGATGTCATTTGATAGTGACATCTAACAGCATTATTCAAACTACTGAAAGTTAACACAACTACTGAAGATGTCAAAACAGCTGACATCTTCTTACAAAAATACTAAGTGTTAACTGTCACGACAACTACTGAAAAGAAACTACTGAAACTACAACGACCGAAGAACATGCCCTTCAGTCGTTTTACAAATACTGAAATAAAAAGAAAACTACTGAAAGGAAACCATCACAATAACTGAAGAATGCTTCTTCAGCTGTTGTAACAAACTCTAAAGGCTTCGGTACTTGTACTTGAACTTCAGCTGTTGTCATCAGCTGATGTCTTCAGTCTTTGTACTTCAGCTGTTGATCTTCAGTACTTTGTTCTTCAGTTGTTGATCTTCAGACTTTGGTCTTCAGCTGTTGAAGTCTTCAGTACTTTAGTCTTCAGCTGTTGATCTTCAGACTTTGGTCTTCAACTGTTGAAGTCTTCAGTACTTTAGTCTTCAGCTGTTGAAGTCTTCAGACTTTGTCAAACAGCTGATCAAGTCTTCAGCAGTTGTTGTGATGTCTGTGGGACTTAGAGGTTTTTCTGATCAGGCCCATTGGTTCTTTTGGTCCAACAATAGAACATAGAGAAAGCAATATACTGCAATCTTGAAAACCATATACTTATGTTATTGTGTTCTGTCTCTTATATTACTTGTGTTCATAGTGTCTTATTGTGGTTAATCCAATTCACTGTTTGGTTGAGTTTAGTTAATCTCCTCTTTGTGTTGTTGTGTTGTAAATGAACCCCCTTCACTGGTCCTGCATTTGGTATCAGAGCATTCCAGGCTCTTGATATAAGATCTCACCATCTTAAGATCCCTCACACACAAATACTAAACTTTTCAAATGGCAACCATTTCCAAGACAATATGGAAACTGGAACCATGAACAAGTCCCCACTGATCACTCTTGATGACTTTGATACCTCGTGCTTGAGAATGGAAGGTTTCATCAGGTCTCTAGACTCAAGAATGTGGGAGTCTGTTAAGAATGGACCTTATATACCTAGCACCCCCTCTGCTACTGGTGCTGGTATGATCTCCAAGGCTGTGGCAAACTACTCTAATGAAAACAGGAAGAGAGTACTAATTAATAGAAAAGCCATGACAGCTCTTCTGACTGCTATTTCAAACTCTGTATATAGAGGTTTCAAGAAGTGCAAAACAGCCAACCAGCTATGGGATGCACTGAAATTGATGTATGAGGGTTCCTCTGAAGCCAAGGAGAACAAAAAAGATCTCCTAAAGCAACAGTTTGAAAACTTCACCTTTAAAACAGGTGAAACCATGACTCAGCAATACTTCAGGTATGTTGAGATTATGGATACCCTTGTGGATGGAGGAGTCCTCTTGAAAATAGGGACATTGTAAGGAAGTTCGTGTCCTCACTTCCTAGGCAGTGGACACACTACTGTGTGGTGATCAAGAGGACCGAGAATCTAAAAACTCTTACTATGACGGAGTTATATGGGATTCTCAGTGGATACCAGATGGAGATGAACATGCAAGGTTCATCTGGCAACTCCAACAATCAAATGGGTTCAGCCCTGCATGTGGTTGAAAGGGATAGCATAGAACCCCAACATCATCTCATATGCTATCCTGACAACTCACCAAAGGGTCCTTTCATCACCTTCCCAGAGACAACTAGACAGAACTACACCCAAGGAAGCCCATTCCAAGAGACAAGTTCTTCTCAAGCATTTGTGTCTTCTGATGAAAGTTGTGGCAGCTTCCTATTCACCCTTGAAGACCTGGACTGTATCCATCCAGATGATTTGGAGTACATGTAGATAGTCCAGCAGATGGCTCTTCTCACTCATAGAGCCAAGAAGTTCTACAAGCGGACTGGAAGGAAGTTTCCAAGTAATGCAACTAGTGGAAAGTTTGGCCTAGACAAAGGCAAAGTCAAGTGTTACATGTACTTGATGGATCACTTTGCCAGGGAGTGTAAGGCACCTAGAACAAATAGTGGCCAAACACAGTCCAGACCCAACTACACTGACAAAGCCCCCCAGAATGAGAAGCCAAAGCAGCAGGCTGCTGTTGCTGTTGAAGAAGGAGGCTTTGACTAGAGCTTTCAGATGGAAGATGCTTCTCCAAACCAAGCACTAATGGTAGATCATGATGAAGCCAAGGTATTGGAACATCTCTGTACCCCTGAATGCATTGCTAAAGTTAATAGATACATGTCCTATAACTTAGAGATGAGATCTGATCTTTATTCCTTAAACATTTTAAAAGCTGATTTTAGAAAATCTGAAATGATTATAAACTGAAAATAAAGGACTTAGAGAAAACAATTTCAGTTCTAAAACATGAGCATACAGATTTTAAGACTCAGATCAAGGATCTCATAACCAAGCTAACTGAGTGCCAGGCTGAGCTTGTAATCAGCAAAGCCATGGCAGACAAGTGTGTTCTTGAAGAAGAGACCTTCAAGAACATGGTATCCTCATCCCTGCATAACAAAGTGTGCTATCAAAACAAGCAGGGACTAAGATCAAATGAGATAGCTCCTCCACACACAATCTTGTCTGTAAGATCACCCAGGTGTGGAACTTGTGAAGTTGAGCTTCCTCTAATAGATCCTTTGAGTGAAGAGGATGAAGAAGTGATAGTTAAGAATTCCTCTGAGAAGAGTGAAGAGGAGGATTCTAAGAAGGGCCACTATCCTTCTGAGGATAAGAGAAAGACTGTGATGACCAGGTCAATAAGGAAGAACTTGATCAGAAAGAGCAAAAGGAAAGCAAGGAAGGCGCAAGAGATCAAGGCTACTTTTGACATCAAGCAGAAACAAGTGTTTATCTCTACAGGATTTGAAGTAGTAAAGACTGAAGACATCAACCTAAACTCTTCTGCTAAGAGTTCTGGTTTTTGTTCAAATCATCTCAGTATCAAGAAGAAGACTGATCTGCTGTACACCACTACTGCACAGCCTGGACCATCAAACTCCAAGAACAGTTCTCAGCCTAAAAGGACTATTTCAGCATCTGCAAAGATGAGGGTGGAGAAGGGATGTGACCAAAGTCAGTCTTGTTCCCAGCAGAAGGCTCTTGGGAAGAAGAAAACTGAGTGTGTCATGTGTGAACGTACTGCTCATCTTGCTAAGCATTGTCCATACAATCCTAAAGGTACTCTTTGCATGACCAAGACAAATACTTCCAAGAATTCCAATAAGATTCAAGCTTCGGAAGGAAAATCTATTTCCTTCGGAAGCTCCAAATCTAAGAAGAAGGCAAGTGGAAAATTGCCTTCGGAAGAAAAGTTGGTCTCAGAAGGAAGGAATAGTTCAGAAGCACTGAAGTATGCTGCAGTGTCTGCAGGATCTTCCGAAGGCTCAGTCATCAAAACTTCAAAGTATCAAAAGCTTCCAAAGTATTGAAGGTAAAGTCCAAGACTCCAAAGGTGGTGTGGAAGTCTAAGAAAGACCAAGTGACTGAAAATTCTCCATCAACAACAGCTCAAGATCCTCCTACCACAACTATAGGATCTATTACTGTTGCATTACCTTTTGTTTTTCTTAATGAGCCCAAGACAAGTAAGGCTTGGGTTTCTTAGTGTAACTAATCATTTTCTTTGTGCAGGGACAGCTGAAGACAAACAAAAATGTCTGGATCATAGACAGTGGCTGTTCCAGGCACATGACAGGCAATAGGTCACTACTCCAGAACTTTGAAAGGATTGATGGAGAGCCAGTTGGTTTTGGAGGAGATGAAGGTGGTTACATTTCAGGAAGGGGCAAGGTCACAAATGGTAAGCTCAGCATTGAAAAGGTAAACTTCGTCAAAGAGCTTGGGTACAATCTTCTAAGTGTATCCCAATTTTGTGATCAGAGTCATAACATGCTCTTTACTGAGCATGAGTGCATTGTTCTCAAGCTCGAGGTGGTCATTCCTCATGAGCATATTCTACTTAGAGCCCCCAGGAAAGGGAACATGTACAAGATGGATTTGCAAGAAACATCTCCGTCTAGAGAAGTTTCATGCTTTCTGTCTAAAGCCAATAGTGATGAGTCTTTCCTGTGACATAAAAGAATATGCCATGTAAACTTTAAAAACACGAATAAACTTATTAAGAATGATTTGGTAACTAGAATGCCAAAGAAAGAGTTTACAAGTGATAACCACTATGTTGCATGCCTGAAAGGGAAGCAACATAAGGTATCTCACAAGCCTAAGGAAAGGAACTCCATCACTACACCCCTACACTTGTTACATATGGATCTCTTTGGCCCCACCAGTGTAATAAGTCTAGAAAGGACCTCTTACTGTTTAGTGATCACATACGACTTTACAAGATTCACTTGGGTCTTCTTCCTTAGAACTAAGGATGAGAGTCCTAAGATTCTGAAGAGTTTCAACTTGAAGATTGAGAATCAATCTAATCACAAGGTCAAAATCATAAGATGTGATCAGGGAACTGAATTCAAGAACCAAATCCTTGATGCATTCTATGATGAAAAAGGTATTTCAAGACAATACAGTGCTCCAAGGACTCCTCAGCAGAATGGTGTTGCTGAGAGGAGAAACATGACACTGATTGAAGCTGCAAGAACCATGTTGTCTGACTCTAAGCTGCCCATCACCTTCTGGACAGAGGCAGTTAAGACTGCCTCCTATGTGCAGAATAGAGTTTTAGTAGTTAAGACTCATGGCAAGACTCCTTATGAACTTTGGCACAAGAGGAAACCTTTCATTGGTTTTCTAAGGTCATTTGGATGTCCTTGCACCATCTTGAACACCAAGGATCAAATTGCCAAATTTACAGAGAAATCAGATGATGGACACTTCATTGGATACTCTTCCCAAGCCAAGGCTTACATAGTATACAATCTTAGAACCAGAATTGTTGAGGAGTCAGCCAATGTGACTTTCAATGAACAGACACCCTGTGTGGCTGGTTCTGGTCCTGATTGGCTCTTTGATCTTGATTTAGTTACCAATTGTTTTAACAAATCTTGTGAGACTGTTTCATGATCTGCAAAAAATCTAAATACAGGTGATCCTGATCCAAGATTTGAGCTGAGAAGACCTTCAAGTAATACATCTTCAGCTCTAGTTGGAACTACTTCTGCAAATGAGGTGTCTATCAGCACACAATGACAAACTTAGCCGATACATCTGGTATGCCTTCAAATTCTAGCTCAGAGGCTCCACAACCAGATAAGGATGCTTCAATTGCAGAAGACAATGATGGTAGTGGTGAAAGTGATCAAGACTTTCTTGATGCTGATAACCACTCCATAGATGATAACATCAATGATGTCACACACTCCTTGGATCAAGTCTCTCTTGATAAGTGTGCTAATGTGGTGGGTGAAACTTCTATGCCAGAGTTAAATTTATCTAATTTAGATCTTTCTCAGCAACTTGCTGTGATCCCTCAGCTAAGGATCCATAAGTCCCACCCTACCACAAACATCATTGGAGATGTTGTCACAGGGGTAAGAACAAAAGGACATACCCATGAAGCAAATGTTTGTATTCACTCTTGTTTCTTATCCCAGATAGAGCCAAAGAAAGTTGATGAGGCTCTAAAGGATGGTAGTTGGGTTGAAGCTATGCAACAGGAGTTACTTCAATTCAAAAGGTAGAAAGTTTGGAAACTTTGTCCTCTTCCTCATGGGAAGACTACCATTGGAACCAAATGGGTGTTTAGGAACAAGAAAGATGATAGATGTATTATCATCAAGAACAAAGCTAGACTAGTTGTTCAAGGGTACACACAAAAAGAAGGGATTTACTATACTGATGTCTTTGCTTCTATAGCAACACTAGAAGCTGTTAGGATATTCCTGGCATTTGCTGCATCCAAGAACTTCAAGGTCTTTCAACTTGATGTGTAGTGTGCTTTTCTTTATGGAGTGATTAATGAGTAGGTGTATGTCAAATAGCCACCTGGTTTTGTAGATCCTGATTATCCTGATTATGTCTACAAGCTTGACAAAACTCTTTATGGTATGCATCAGGCACCCAGGAAGTGGTATGAGACACTATCTGAGTATCTTTGCAAACATGGATACAGGAGAGGTACTATAGATGGAACTCTCTTCATCAAAGAACAGGGAAATGACATATTTCTAGTTCAAGTATATGTGGATGACATCATCTTTGGTTCAACTAATCCAAATCTTTGCAAAGACTTTGAGAAGCTGATGAAGGACAGATTTAAAATGAGTGCCATGGGAGAACTCAATTTCTTTTTGGGAATTCAAGTGAAGCAAGTTGAAGATGGAATTTTCATTAATCAGTCAAAGTATGTTCAAGACATACTCAAGAGGTTCAACATGACTGATTGTAAGATTGCTAAGACACCCATAGCTAAAAATCACTCCTTTGGACATGATCTTGAGGGGGAGTGTGTAGATGAGCACTTATATAGGGCTATGATTGGGTCTCTTATGTATCTTACTACTTGCAAGCCTGATATTATGTTTGCTACATGTATCTGTGCAAGATATCAAGCTAACCCTAAGATGTCTCACCTTATCACAATCAAGAGGAGTCTAAGATACCTCAAAGGTGCTTCAACACTTGGTTTATGGTATCCCAAGAATCCTGACTTCAATCTGTATGCATACACAGATAGTGATTATGGTGGTTGCAACATGAATGCAAAGCCTACATTTGGGGGATGTCAGTTTCTGGGTGGAAGGGTTGTCTCATGGCAATGCAAGAAACAATCCTATGTCTCTGCATCAACTGCTGAAGCTGAATACATTGCTGCTGCAAGATGCTGTGCTCAAGTGCTTTGGATTCAGAATCAGATGCTGGACTATGGGTTCAACTTCAAGGAGACTCCCATTCACATAGACAACAATAGTGCTATCTCAATCACGGAGAATCCTGTGCAGCACTCAAGGACCAAACACATCAATATCAGGTATCATCTAATAAGAGATCATTATGAAATGGATTAATTAAACTAGTCAAAGTTCACACAGATGAACAATATGCTGATTTGTTTACAAGGGCTTTTGATGAACAGAGATTTAAATATCTTGTATCAGCTATTGGAATGATCAACTTTGAGTAGGTTTTTCTTAAAACTAATTCTTATTAGTTCTTAAAACATGTGTGTCCTAAGTCGTCTAGTTTATCACTTTCATAAGCTCTTGTTTTCTTTGGATAAAAATCTTTTGAAGACTTTCCTTAGATTTATGAAATTTTTGATCCTTCAGAAGTTATGTTTTTAACTTCAGAAGAAAATCATGTCTTCAAAACAAATAACTGTCTAAGAAATTTTACCTTCGGAAGAGATTTCAAATGTATCTTGTGTAGCTTAAATGACTGTCTAAGACACTTATATGTTTTCAAAGACCTTTTTCTTCCGAAGCAAAATTAACCCTCAGAAGCTTTGTACTTTTGGATACGAAGAATTCATGTTTTAATTTCTCTTCCGAAGAAAAATTTTCAAAACTCTCTACAAATTCTTCCGAAGTCATTTTAGCTTCAGAAGCTTTTTCATTAAAACTTCCAAAGATAATTTACCTTCGGAAACTTTTTGAATTCCAAGAAAACTACAGTTTGAGCAAAAGTAAACTACCTTTTCAGAGATGGGACCGACATTCGGATTTCAAAGTTTATCCTCTTTCATTAAACTTTGTCTGAAATCCTTTTCACATATAAACCCAATGATTTCCCTGTCTTTCTATCATCTGCTTCTTCCTCCAAACCTAAACCCCAAATTTCTCTCTGAAATTTGTTTCTTCTTTATTTCTTCATCCTTAAGCGACCTCACAATGGCCAATCCCACTCACAGAAATGAACAGAACTTTACCATGTAACTCCACAGTCAACACAACCAGGTTGCTCTGTTAAGCTCTGAGGAAGATCCTCATTTCTCAGAGGTTTGCCGTTTCTTAGCTTTGTCTAACTACTTCACCTACCTAACCATTGATCCTCCACTTTATGAAGATCATCTGCTTGAATTTTGGACGACCTACCAAGAGGTCGAAATGGATAGGGAGAAGGCACTGTCTGCCACAGTGCAGGGGAGAACAGTCTTCATCACTCCGGCCATCATCAACTTGCATCTTCAGCTGGATGATGAAGAAGGTGAGGTGTTCTTCCCAAAGGAAGTTGTTAATCATTCCTTTGAGCAGATGGGGTATGAGGGAGATTTCTTTATAAAGACCTTTAGAAAAGGGAAGGTCTCATCCTAGTGGAGATTCCTGCTCCATGTGGTCATCCACAGCTTATCAAACAAGCATGGTGGATGGGACCAGATTCCTGAGGATCTCTCCTTCATTATCCATGGAATGATTTAGGGGGTCAGGTCAGGTATTCTCAATTTGTCTATACTAATTTACTTGCCAACTTAGACTCCATAGAATATTACATGTTTCCTAGATATGTCCAGTACATTCATAACTATGAACTGGGCTTATAATTAAGGAAAATAGGTAACATTCTTAAACTGGGACAGATGAAGCCCGATATCTTTAAAATTCTTAGAAAGCCCATAGTTGGCTTCTCTGGGGTAGAAACAGCCCTAGTCCCAAAAATGTTAGAGCTCATTGCTCAAGGTGACGACCTAGCAGCACCAGCTAGTGTTGAACCCACACCTGCTACATCCTAACCCCCTACATAGCCACAAATCACCATCACCTACCAAAGAAAGCCAAACGAACCCCTACTCAGACTATTCAGTCTGTGGAGGCCCCCATACACTTACCCATACAGGATGAAGTGAAAACTAGAGCTCCCACTTCTCCTGAGGAGCAAACCACTCCCATCTCTTCAAGGATCAGTGCTGGGGTTCGTCATGCTCAGCCTGATGAGCTCATAAGCCAAACTGCCTTAAGCAATCACTCTGAGTCTCAACACTCAAGTGATCAACCTTCAGGGGATAGTTACCATCCCCAGCCTTTAGATCTCAACCAACCATTCGCTAACCTTTATTTCTACACTGATGAAGATCTAGGTTTCAGTGAGTACCATGATTTTCTTTTCTTTTCCCCTACTCAAAGAGAGATGAGTGCTTCTGAGGCTCCTACTTCTAGCCCCCATCAGTCACCTACTACTGAGGTGGACATTTCTGAACCTGTTCAGGATGTCCATATGGAAGAGGCTCTTACTTTTGAAAGTGATTACATCATTAAGACGTCAACCATGGCAACTCAGCCCACTGTTATATCAACTAAGACTGCCAGTGAGCAGAGGAAATCCAGCAGCCAAGAACCTGAAGCTGGTGGTGAGAGAAAGGACTTTGGTCTAATCATCTCATCCCCTAATGATTCTTCTGATGAAGATGAAGGGAATTTAAGACTAAAGGTGCACAAATTGTCCAAAACATGCACCTATTTAGTCTCCAAGGTTAGTCACCTTGAATGTCAAGTGACTACCTTGCATAACAGGGTCAATGATCAGTAACTTCAAATTTCATATCTTAAGAAAAAACTAGCTGGGAGACCTTTAAGAAGAGCTCAACCAGGAAAACAAGAACCCGTGGATGTGATTGAGCTAACTCCTGGCTCACCTATGCAAGTGGATGATGCTACCAAAAAGGGGGAGAAAGTCATTACAGCTACAAAACCTGGGAGTTCTTCAGAGAGAATGGACACTGAGGACTCACCATCCTCACTTTGCATTCTCACCAACCTCCTCAAGTGCACATGGATTACACAGACTCCTTCATATAGAGCCTGTTTGAGGATAGGATACCAAGGGCTATGTCATCTCCACCATCTTCTAATCACATCATTGGTGGAGGTATGACAGCCACAGGAGAGCCCTAATCATCATAAAAGTTCAAGGATAGAAAGAGATCTTTAATTTTTAGAACTTGAACTATTATAATAGTCTGGATTTAGTCAACATGCCACTTGTCAATCAAAGCCAATCAAGACAAGCTGACAAGTTGGCACAAAGAATCCAAGACAGGATCACTATAGAGTTCAGCCTAAGAAGAAGACTATGGGAATCAGGCAATGTCTTCAGTCAACTAGATGTTGATGAAGACCCTAAGATTAGCTACATAGGGGAAACCTAGACTTAAGGCCCAGTGACAGAACCTGAGAGCCTAGTCTTATCACCAACTATTGCTGCAGAGATCAATGCCCTTTTTGAGACACCTGCTGGTGAAGGTGTTTCTTAACCTCTCTCTGGCCAAAGCTCAAAAGCTGCATCAAGCAATGAAGCCCAAAGCTCTCTCCACCCTGAGTCACAAAGGTCTGTGAGTGACGAAGGGAAAAGAAAGATGACATCTAAGGAGATTGAGAAGGAGGAGAGAGAGAGGAAAAGGAAGCTAAGGGGAGAAAGTTCCTCTTTTGAGTCTGCAAGACTCATGGAGTCTATTACCAAGTCTGCCCCCATACCAGATACTCATAATGATGAGTTAAGGGCAATCAGGATAAACTATCTGCAGACAAGGAACTATGACATAGACAATGTCATATCTCTCCCCTTAGAAGAGCTAAAAGAACTGGTTGACCTAGAAAGGTCAAGGGAGAAGAAGGAGGCAGAAGATGCATAGCTTCTTGTACAAATCAAAGAAGACAGAAGAGAGAAAAGATTGTACAAGCATGTGCCTACCCTCTCCCCAGTTCAAGAAAGCCCTGCATATGAGGATGTGGGTCAACAAGAACCTCACGTAGATAAAGAAGAAGAAAGGATCAAGATGATCAACTACCTGAGTGCCATAGGCCTCTATCAGGCAGAAGCACTTCTTCCCCTGTCTTATGACTTGTTGAGTTTGAGTATCTCAAACAACTTGAACTTGAGATAGTCAGAGAAAGAAAGACAACTAAAAGGAAGCTGAGGGAAGAAGCTGTTAAGTCAAGAGCCATCATCCACAAAAGCATGAAGAAATCTACTGACAAGCAGAGGATGATGTGCTTCTTGAGTTGTATGGATTCTCCGAAAGGAGACTTGGCCCCATGTCTCTATCCACTATGGATAAGCATATTTTCAGTCGGTTTGACATGGAGAATGCTTCTGCAGTTGGGACTCCACTTGCTACAAACCATGATGTAGCACCCGACGAGAATGGTGATCTGGTTGATGCCACCATGTATCGAGGAATGATTGGATCCCTCATGTACCTTACTGCCTCAAGACCTGATATTATGTATGCAACATGTCTTTGTTCAAGATATCAGGCAAAACCAAAAGTTAACCATCTTCTTAGGGTCAAAAGGATATCTCGTTATCTGAAAGGTACACCCACACTTGGATTGTGGTATCCTTATGACGATGACTTCGAACTAACCGCGTACGGTGACTCGGATTATGGCGGCTGCAAGATGAACTACAAATCCACCTCAGCAGGTTGTTAATTCTTTGGGCGAAGATTAGTCATGTGGCAATGTAAGAAGCAGACATCAATTGTGTTGTCAACTTGTGAAGCTGAATATGTTGTTGCGGCAAGTTGCTGTTCTCAAATCATCTGGATTCAACAGCAGATGTGGGACTACGGTTTGAAATTTTCTAACACCCCTATATTTGTTGATAATTCTGCTGCAATAGGTTAAGTTAGTATTAAAAAATAAAAAAACGAGGGAGGAGGACAGCTAGTTGATAGAAATTAGATCGTAGCCGAGATATCGATTCAACGACTATGGAAAATGATAGTACACAAGAACAAAGCATTTGGGACTTTAAAATATTTAAATTGAATTAGATGCGAAGTTCAAAGTACAAGTCTGAGAAGTCTAAGCAAAAATAAAAGGAAAAATGATAGTAAAACTAGCTACTACAAAGGTAACACGGAGAAAGTAGACCTAAAGGTTGCTAGACCATTAGATGATGTGTCGGTAGATTCAACGCAATAGATAAGTAGACCTGGTTGGTGATCTCAAGATCAAACTAAGCTGTTCAACGAGCTGTGGGTTATCATCTTATCCCTGGTTAACACAATCAACAGAGTTCCAATAAGGGGTGACGAGCAAAATAAACGCCACAAATGTGTGCGGATGACCAAAATATGAGCAAAGCACATGATGAAAAATGCAAAAAGCAATCAAACTAATAACCTATGTTGTTGGTGCGATCTGTGCAACAAAATAAATTGCTCAAACAAGAAGATAGATTATGTGCCTCTCTGCTGTGCGGTCGCACTGACCTGAGGATAAGCAGAACCTATATATTCTAGAATTCATTGTTGGTTTCCGCCTCTCTGTTGTGCGGTGGCACTGACCTAAGGCTTGGCTTCTCTTTGAAAGCTCTAAGAATTGTTTCTTCTTGTCAAAATACCCGTAGACCACTCAAAAATCTCCTGAGGAATGTTGATTACCATATAAGCGTGGGATCCACAAATGCTTGTTTATATAATTAAACCTTTATCTATCACCAATCTGTGTCAAAAGTCTGTGTATGGATTTAAGTGGACAAGTATACTAACAATCATCATGGCTACAATTCTTGAAAGTCCAAATGAATATGTGTGTTTTATAATACTAGTATGATTTCCTTAATTTGCAAATGTCTCTCGACGAACACAAGAATCTAGCATCAAATGATTTTGGTAACACATCATGAATAATTTGATTACTTGTATGATTCCATAATGAAGCATTCCTCTTATGGTCAAAATAACTTGAAGCTGTCTGTTCAAGAGATAAATCTGTTAGATTTCAATCTTAGGATTTCCACCTCACACAAAATCACAAAAATATGTCTTAAATTCCGTCCTTATTTCTAATAGTTTCTTTTGTTTAAGTTTGTCAATTTAGGTTTATATCTCGGACTATGTTGTGGAATTCAATCTGGGATTTAATCACTTAAAAGGATCACGTCTGAGGTGACCAAACATGCTTTCAATGTTAACGGGTCACGTCTGAGGTGACGAAATGTGTTTTGTTTAAAAGGATCACGACTGAGGTGATCAAAAGATTTCAAAGTTAAAATGATCATGTCTGAGATGATCAAATGCTTGTAATGTTTAATCAACTGTTAAATGGGGTTAAATGTCAAATGGTCATAAAGTCAAAATCATGAGTTTGATCCATTCTCACGACTGGACCATGAGTATGGACCAATCGTACGATTGGACCATACTTATGCCCTAGACAACCGAATGGAGCATGAGTATGAACCATTCACACAAATGGCTTACAAGATTGAGCCAATCGCCTGAATGGAGTTGTGTGAATGAGTCAGTCGATCGACTGGATGTAATCGACTGAACCAACCGCACGACTGAGATCCAATTGCCCGAATGAAAAGAGCGAATGGGTCCAGTCACCCGATTGAAATCAGATTCAATATAAATAGGGCCATAGTCGATCGCATAAACTCATCACCCCCCCCCCCATTCGCCCTAAAATCGCACAGCCTACCGTTACTCTACCAAAATTTTCTCTAACCGAATTTGACACCTTATTTGGATATTCTGACGATATCTGGTGTTTATACAGATATAATGCGGTGTAATCAATCCAAATTTCCGACGATTTGACTCCAAAATCAAGAAATTCAGCCCTAACAAGAACCGTGACTTAAGTTGGACAAATAACCTAACTAAACTAAGTAAAATGTTGAAATCAAAGTTATTAGGTGCTAAGTTAAGTGATTGCGAGTCTAATGAACCAAAACACGATGTCTAATTTAAAGATTTGGTCAAAATTCTAATTTCAGTCGAACAAACAGTGGGTCATGCGACTAGACACCCGGATGAACTACAATCGCACGACTAAGCTGGACGAATGACTCAATCGGCCAAATAAAAGGTACAAATGAGCTTAGTCAGCCGACTAACCCAATTGCAGGCTCAGTCACCTGATTGAACTCAATCGCATGATTAGTCACCCGATTGTATCCAGTCGCATGTTAGGTCAAACGACTGAACCCAGTCGTATGGTTCAATCGCATGATTGAACTAGACTGAATTCAAACAGGTTAATTAGAAATGGTTTATGTTGGGTGATGATCTAACTCGTATGCTCCTTGTGTTAAAGATTGATGGCTGATAGGTGGACCATAAACCCCCAAGCACAATATTTATGCACATCTGGACGCCACAACTCAGAACACTGCAGAGTTTGTTGGCATCATCGCTTTTCTGAAGAGGTCACAGATTCACAGAGCCATATCTACACCGTGGACTCCCTACAGGTCTATACAACAGCCCTTCCGGGAGGGTGCATCGGTTGATCGATTACGTGAGCCCTATAGCATCCGGAGTACTATTTTTAGGCTGGATATAGAGGTGACAGCTGCTGATATTCGTCAAGTACTAGATCTGGGTGATGATGCGGATCACCCAACCACACTACACCCTCTGATAGTGAGAGGGTGTTTCCTCGGGATTAAGTACTCTAGCGACATAAATGCTGGGGTGCTTAACAAAAGCAACCTGTTTCCCCAGTACAAGTACTTAGCACATGTGATACTTAAGTGCATAGCTTCGAGGAAGGGTGGCTTTGATGATCTATCAGACCAGATTCAAAATGCCTACATGGCACCGGTCCTAAACCACCCTTTCAGCTTCTCAAGCATGATATTCTCATACCTGATTGAGAATCGGGAGGCTAAAGGCAAAGAGGGTTTTTGCATGTACCCTGAGGTTTCTTCAGATGATTATTGATGAGAAGTTGCCCTCTCTGCCTAAGGAAAGCCAGGATGCGGTGTCACTGGAGGTGATGGAAGACACGACACTAGGCCGCCTGAAGGTCTACAGGGGAAAGCAGGTCAAACCCCCTGTTAAGAGACAGATCGGGCATCTAGCCCAGGAGGTGTACTTGGCGCCTGCAAGGTGAAAGTGGCGCCACGAGGAGAGTGATTCAGATGTTGAGCAGATTGCTCTTCCATCTGATGACTCCGATAATGATGACGGAGACACGGGTGGAGATTCTGGCCCTGCTGTTTCTAGGGCCCGCCCTGCTCATACTACATCTCCACCCCCTACTCACACAGATGCCACCACTGCTAGCTTTCACCAGGATTTATGTCCTCCCGATGAGGAGGAAGAGAGTGATCAGGAGCCTTTGACGAGGACTGTGGGCAGCAGGGTGGTTGCCATAGAGAGAGGATTATGGGCAGTTGGTGGACACCTAGGGGAGTCCGGGGATGTTGTTGCTGATTCAGATCCCTCATATGCCCCGGACCCGCCCAACAACCAAAGGGAAGCCTCAGTGCCTAGAGGCACAAGGAAGAAGAAGATGGCTTAACCCCATGGCAAGAAGGGGAAAAGACTAAAGTTTACCCTGACCTCATCTACCACAACAGCCATTACCTCGGCTACACCTTCCACCACTACCACCACCACTGCTACCACACCACCTGCCACCACCACTACCACCTCACACACCACTACCAAACCCACTCCACCACTTACCCACATCCCATCCATTACCACTACAACTCACCCACCACCACCCACATGTATAACACCCCCAATATTCACCTCTACCACCACCACCACCACTAGCCAGCAAGCCGGACCATCATCCCACCCTACATTTCACACAAGTTCATCTCTACCTCCCTGTGGGGTAGAGGAACAGATCTCAGCACTAAACCGTATGGTGCTGAACCTGTTAGCAGCTGATGACGAGAAGACTGCTCAGATCCGTCAGTTAGTGCAGCTTATAGCTGCATAATCACAGCAGATATCTCAACAAGCGTAACAGATTGAACAGCAGGCATAACAAATGGCTGCTCAGAGTCTAGAGATTTCCCAACTTAAGGAGCAAAATGTCTTATCTACTAAGAAGATTAAGGAGTTGGAGGATGCTAAGAGGACCATCCTGCTCAAACTTAAGGGCACAAAGGATGAGCCTCTAAAGATCAGAGAGGGAGATGGAGATGATGATGATGATAGTGATGATGATGATGATGATGATGGTGATGATGAAGGTGATGATGAGGATGGAGGAGACTCTGAAAGAGGAGGAGAGTCATCTGCTTCAGGTGCACAGGAAGCTAATGAGAGGTGGACCAAAAAGACTCAAGATCCAGGTGCCTCGGCATCAGTCCCAACAGCAGAAGAACACATGATCCAAGATAAAAGTAATGCATAAAGTTTTGTGTAATTTAAATCATGTGTAATTTGAATATCGTATTAAACTTATGTGTTTGAATGTTAATGTATATATATTTAATGATTAATGTGTTGATTATTTACAGATGCATGATGTGTTTATATGTTTAAATCAAGAAGATCACACATCTCAGCAAGATGAATATTATGTTGCTCCCCTTCAGCAGATCAAGTCACAACTCACAATGATACTTGATCTGCAAGGGATCATCAAGAGGTCTGTGAGTTACACTCCTGAAGAAGGAGATATAATTCACGACCTTAATGATGAGCAACTTGCTGAGATGTTCCGACTGAATCCAGATGAGATTGTGAAGGATGCTCCTACTGTGGACATGGATAGTGACGATGAGCTTAACGATGTGGATGAAATCGAGATTGAAGACGTCACTGCTCAACATTATCCAGAGTATGCTGACAATGAGGGAAATGTAGTCCCCAATTTGGGTGACTTCCTTGTTAGTGATACTTTTGACACACTGGATAAGATGGAGGAGGAGTCAAAGAAGAAGAAAGATCCAGCCCAAGCCTCAGACGCAGATGTCAACATCAAAAAGGCTGAGTGGGCGGCATGTTTCTAACACCCGGTTATTTCTTAAAAAGAAAAGAAAGAATAATAGATGAAGAATAAAAGAAATAAAAAGCAATAACACCCAAGTAGAGGTATTAAAAGTGTAAAAAGGACAAAAATATTTGAAAAGTTGGTGTAAAGGTGGGCATGGTCGCCCACCCTCTTTTCACATCACTCTCATTCGAACTTTAGAGGGAGAAAGACAAGAAGAGAGCAGAAACTCTCAGTTTGAAGAAGAAGAAGAAGTGAACGAATTCAAGGTAAGAATTTGTGGTTTTAAGTGTTTATGACGGGTTTTATCCCGGTTACATGCTTATGTGCTTATGTGGTTGTGTATGTGCTCGGGTGTGTGTGTGTTTGGTGTTGTTTTTAGGTGTCTGAACTCATTGCAAGCGGGATAGAAAGGAAGAAATACCCATGTTGCATCAGGTGAGTTCTAGACCTCAGTTCCTACTTGTTTTAAACATCTTTGGGGCTGAAAATGTATTAAAATGATTTTTACAAGGTTATGTATGTTTACCCGTATGTATTATGCATGTTGGATGTTAATTTTTGAATGCTTTTAGGTTATTCATGTTTAGAATAGCCATGTTAAGCTTAGAACAGATGGGTTTGATGATTGGGTTTGAAAGCATATTAGAAATATGTTACATAGAGGATCCATGCGCCTAGATGAGGCTCATGCGCCTGAAAATGCCTTAGAAGGAATTAAGTGTAATTCATGCGCCTAAGATTTCCTTAGAAATGTTTAAGTACAGCTCATGCGCCTGAATAGTGGTCCATGCACCTAGAAATATTATTCGGATGACTAAGTGTAGGGCCATGCGCCCCAATAGTGCTCATGCGCCCAAGTGGCCCATGCGCCTAAGTGTTCATACACCTTAATAGTACCCATGCGTCAAGAATTGGGCTGGAATTGACTAAGTGTCCAGACGTCTAGGATTCCCCATGCGCCTAAGCACTCATGCGCCTGCATAGTACCCATGCGCTTGCATAGTACCCATGTGCCTTAAAGTTTCCCATGCGCCTGAAAGTTTCCCATACGCCAAAGTGTTCCCCATGCGCCTGCATAGTGTCCATGCGCCTGCATAGTGCCCATGCGCCTAAGGACTTAGAATATTTTTCTGATTTTTGGGGAAAATGTGTAATGTAGGCTTTGACTTGGGAGATTCCCGGGGGCTATGTAAGTTGACTTTTTGAAGTCATTTATGTTGTGATGAGGTGATGTATGATGTGATGTATGATTGTATGATATGTTTATGCTCCTTATTATGATATATGATTATCTTTCTTGTGGCTTTACATGTGATGTTAATGAATAAATGAAGTATCATGTAATGTAAAGTGAAAGATAAAGGAAAGAGGAACATGAAGTAAGAATGCATCCATTAATGAGTAATGAAAGTAGAGATAGTCTTGTACGCATGGCATGCACATCGGGGTCTTTCTTTGTGATTGACCATTTGCATAGAACTATTGCTGCATACCTTAGGTACTGTGACCACGAGGTGCGATGCACCATTATAGAAGGTCTATGAGAGGCCTAGGTCCAGAACCACAAACAGAAAGGTATTGCATATGGAATGGTAAACCTACATTCATACCTTAGGTACTGTGACCACGAGGTGCGATGCACCGTTATAGAAGGTCTATGAGAGGCCTAGGTCTAGAACCACGAACAGAAAGGTATTGCATAGTAAACCTAAATCTTACCCTAGGTACTATGACCATGAGGAACGATGCACCGTTATAGAAGGTCTATGATAGGCCTAGGTCCAGTACCATGAACAGAAGGGAAGGGTTTATGGTTGTCAGAAAGGAAAAGTAAGGCATGAAAGATTAAAGAAGATAATGACGATATTATCTGTATGTATGTATGACGTATGATCACGGATGAATGAAAAGTATAGTATGATTTTGGAAAGAAAGTAAAGAACTGTTTCTCGAAAGAAAAGTATGTTTTATTTATAAAACTAGAACTCACTCAGCAAGGCTGACTTTTATACATTTTCAGTTGGCAGGTAAACGTTGCTGAGGATGGCACGAGGCGGCTACTCAGCTCTTTTGGATGGCATTCTTTTATTAATTTTTTTGCATTGTAATGCAAACGAATGACGTTTTGAAATGAACACTTGTATTAACTTGCAAAAACATTTGTAATGATATGAAAAGTTATATTTTTATGTTTCTGTTGCAATGTTTTCGTAAGGCAAATGTAACTATAATTTTTTATGTGCAACGAATGACCAACTGTGTGGTCTCCGGGAACAGGGCCTTACAAGTTGGTATCAGAGTCAAAGTTTAAGTGAAATGGGTAAATTTTCAAAATAAACCTTAACTTAAACTGTGAATGGGACGGACTGGGAATGGGATGCCAATCTGAGTAGCTGCGTGCCATCAGGTATTTTCGTAATGTTAACTGGTTTATGTACGCATGGTATGTGGTTATGTGTTGTATGTAGATTTAGATACTGATTCAGTCAGGATAGGAGATGCTCGGGGTATGAAGAGTAAAGTAAGTAGCTAATCACAACTGGCCACTGTAATTAGGGACTTACTATACTTGACATAAACTGAGTTATTACCTTGAATGACCGCGTTAGTGTTTGAATCTTATAGTGTGTTAGAAGATGGCTAGCGGTAGATCTTCGAAAGCCTCTCGTGGAGGAGGTCACGGTGCTGCTCCGCAATCCAAGAGAGGGAGGCCCAGAGTCAAGAAAGTGGTTCATGAAGAACTAGAGACCCCTCATCCGGAGGGTGGCGACAAGAGCGCCAATTTGAGAGCCTTAGTAAAGGAGGCTGTGGTGGAAGAAGTTCATCAGGTCATGCAGATGATCCTACCATCTGTGGTGACCGAAGTTATCAAGGCAGTAAGAGAAGGGGAAAGAAATGAGAGAAACAGGCCCTCGGGAGGACGGGAGCAACTAGAGCCAGAAGGTTCTCTCTGATGATGATGAGGAGGAAGAAGAAGAGTTTGCGCTGGAGGCGGCACGAGGCTATAACTACGGGGCGTTTATGAGATGCAAGCCCCCTACTTTCGATGGAAACGGTACTGTTGCAGCTACTTACCGGTGGGTGAGGGAAATGGAGGCTATTCTCGATATCAATGAGTGTCGGGAAGACCAAAAAGTGAAGTTCGCTACCCACTCTTTTGTGGATTCGGCTTTGTGCTGGTGGGACAACATTGTCCAAGCCGAGGGTAGCAGGGCCATCGGGAGGATGAGATGGTCTGAGCTGAAAAAGTTGGTGATTGAAGATTTTTGTCCTTATCGGGAAATGGACAAGGTCGAAAGGGAGTTCCTGCAACTGGAGGCGGGAACTATGACGGACTAGCAGTACACCACGAAATTCAACGAGATGGCACGTTTGGTGTTGGATCAAGTGACACCTCTGTCTCAAAAAATCAAGAGGTACATTCAGAGTTTGCCAGCGGATATTCGCAGGCACATGATCGCTGCCTGGCCGAGCATGTTTAGGTCGGTAGTGGATTTGGCAGGGAGACTGTATGATGAGAGGACGGTGGTGGTGAATGAAGGTGGAAAGAAGAGTGGTGGTGATCGTAACTGGCAGGGGAAAAAGTTTGGTCGGGGTAATGCTTCGATGGGTAACAAGAAGGCACGGGTGGACGACCGTCGTGTGGTCGCATCGGGTGCGGGTATAAGGAAGTGTCATAGGTGTGGGAGAGAACATAGCAGGGAATGCAGGCTGGGGTTGAATGTATGCTTCAAATGTGGGAAGCCGGAGCATATAGCCAAGGACTATCATACGGTCCTGTGTTTTCACTGTGGCATGGAGGGCCACGTGAACAAGGATTGTAAGAAGCCCAGGGCTGAGAGTTCAGGAGCGAAGAAGGCTGGAGGAGAAGGACGGAAGGCAAGCGCCCGAGCTATGTAAGTTGACTTTTTGAAGTCGTTTATGTTGTGATGATGTGATGTATGATGTGATGTATGATTGTATGATATGTTATATACCTTATTATGATATATGATTATCTTATCTTGTGGCTTTATGTGTGATGTTAATGAATAAATGAAGTATCATGTAACATAAAGTGAAAGATAAAGGAAAGAGGAACATGAAGTAAGAATGCATGTATTAATGAGTAATGAAAGTAGAGATAGTCTTGTAAGCATGGCATGCACATCGGGGTCTTTCTTTGTGATTGACCATTTGCATAGAACTATTGTTGCATACCTTAGGTACTGTGACCACGAGGTGCGATGCACCGTTATAAAAGGTCTATGAGAGGCCTAGGTCCAGAACCACAAACAGAAAGGTATTGCATATGGCAATGGTAAACCTACATTCATACCTTAGGTACTGTGACCACGAGGTGCGATGCACCGTTATAGAAGGTCTATGAGAGGCCTAGGTCCAAAACCACAAATAGAAAGGTATTGCATAGTAAACCTAAATCTTACCCTAGGTACTGTGACCACAAGGAGCGATGCACCGTTATAGAAGGTCTATGATAGGCCTAGGTCCAGTACCATGAACAGAAGGGAAGGTTTATGGTTATTAGAAAGGAAAAGTAAAGCATGAAAGATTAAAGAAGATAATGATGATAGTATCTGTATGTACGTATGACGTATGATCACGAATGAATGAAAAGTATAGTATAATTTTTGAAAGAAAGTAAACAACGGTTTTTCGAAAGAAAAGTATGTTTTATTTATAAAACTAGAACTCACTCAGCAACGCTGACTTTTTATACATTTTCAGTTGGCAGGTAAACGTTGCTGAGGATGGCACGAGGCGGCTACTCAGTTCTTTTGGATGGCATTCTTTTGTTAATGTTTTTGCATTGTAATGCGAACGAATGACGTTTTGAAATGAACGCTTGTATTAACTTGCAAAAACATTTGTAATGATATGAACAGTTATATTTTTATGTTTCCGCTGCAATGTTTTCGTAAGGCAAATGTAATTATAATGTTTTATGTGCAACGAATGACCAACTGTGAGGTCTCCGGGAACGGGGCCTGTAAGGCCCCGTTCCCGGGACGCTTACAGCTGGGTTCTCATCGCACATAAAACGTATATTTGCATTTGTATTTCATAAATCGCAGTGGAAAACTAAAACAATCTTGCATTTCCATGTAAATGCTTTTGCAAGTTAATACAACATTCATTACAAAATAGCTTGTTCGCATTACAATGCAAAAACATTAATCAAAAGAATGCCATCCCAAAAGAGCTGAGTAGCTTCACGGTATGCCATCCTAAACCTTAGGGATGCATATCACGACATCATTCAGCACACACAAGCTCACAATCAAGCCACAAACGCATCATACATACACATACATATACACAAACGGGTCAACATACACATACTAAAAAAAAACCGATTTCAGATGTTTTCCAGCCCCAAAATCGTTTGAAAACAAGTAAAAGGGGGGTTCTAGAACTCACATAAACGAGCACAACGTTAAGGCTTCGATTTGGCTTGCTACACAACGAGTTTGGCCACCCGAACCACTCTTTTTCTCTTTTTCTCTTCTTTCTCTCTTCTCCCTTTCTTTGGCTGATTTGTGAGTGTGGGGGAAGAGTCTAAGGGCTGCCCTCTCCCTTATATACTCCCCCTCACCCGAATTTCTTTCGTTGGCAAGTTTGGTCCCTTGAATTTTTGACTTTATTTTCTTTTCTTTCGTCACCGGCTTCAAAATAATATATATTCGGGTGTTACAAGTCCACCCCCCTTAAATACGTTTCATCCCCAAAACCTGTTATTCGTCGAACAAACGTGGATAATGCTGTCTTATTTCTTCCTCAGTCTCCCACGTTGACTCGGATCCTTTCCTGTGCTTCCACTGTACACGCACAAGAGGAACCACTTTATTTCGCAGCCTCTTTTCTTTACGATCGATGATTGCCACTGGTTGCTCCACATAATTGAGCCTTTCATCTATTTCAATGTCCTCCAGTGGAACAATCATGTCTTCATCAGCTATACAATTTCTTAGATGAGATACATGGAATGTCGGGTGAATTTCATTTAACTCATCCGGTAACTCCAGTCTATAGGCCACCTCTCCTACTCGAGCAATGATTCGAAAAGGGCCTATATACCTTGGGCTCAACTTGCCCCGCTTTCTGAATCGGATAATACCCTTCCAAGGTGAGACCTTCAGCATAACCCGGTCGCCCACCTGGAACTCAATCGGCCTGCGTCGTTTATCAGCATATGACTTCTGTCTGTCTTTGGCTGCCTTCATAAAGGCTTTGATCTTTTCAAGCTTCTCAGTCGTAGCCTCGATTACCTCGACGCTCCCCAATTCCTTTTGACCAATATCCCCCCAACAAACGGGTGTTCTACATCTCCTACCGTATAGCATCTCATATGGCGGCATACCAATGCTGGCATGATAGCTGTTGTTGTAGGAGAATTCAGCTAACGGTAGGTGGTCATCCCAACTTCCACAAAAATCAATCACACATGCTCGAAGCATGTCTTCCAATGTCTGAAGGGTCCTTTCTGACTGACCATCGGTTTGGGGATGATAAGACGTGCTAATATGTAACCTCGTCCCCATAGCATCGTGGAATTTCTTCCAAAATTTAGATGTAAACCGAGTGTCGCGATCAGACACAATAGACACCGGCACACCATGACGAGCTACAATCTCCTCGATGAATAGATCAGCCAACCTCTCAGATGAATACGTCTCGCGGATCGGTAGAAAGTGAGCACTCTTCGTCAAACGATCAACTATCACCCATATGGCATCATACCCTTCGGGGTACGCGGCAGCTTTGTAATGAAGTCCATGGTGATGTGCTCCCACTTCCATTCCGGTATATCCAAAGGTTGGATCTTCCCATACGGCTTTTGATGCTCTGCCTTCACTTGTAAGCAAGTAAGGCACTTACTCACATACTCCACGACGTCACGCTTCATACCCGGCCACCAATAATCTTTCTTCATGTCATGGTACATTTTCGTGGCACCAGGATGAATGGAGTATCGAGTCTTGTGGCTTCATCCATTATCTTCGCCTGTAGATCCCCAAAATGAGGAATCCACACAAGACCGAATCGAGTTCTAACATCGAGTGTGTTTTCACCCAATTCCCCAACCAACCTCTCATTCTTTCCAAGTAAAGGTGGTCTTCTTTCAATGCCACATCTTGAAACTCCTTGATTTGCTTCATCACATCAGAGGTCATGATTAGTTGATAAGCTTGCACCCGAATCGGTTCGGGCCTTTCCGTTCGGCTAAGGGCATCCGCCACCACATTAGCTTTGCCCGGATGGTAATGGATCTCGCAATCATAATCCTTTATAAGCTCCAACCATCTCCTCTACCTCATGTTCAGATCCTTCTGCTCGATGAAGTACTTCAAGCTCTTATGGTTGGTGAATATGGTGCACTTCGTCCCGTAGAGATAGTGCTTCCAAATCTTTAGTGCAAAGACCACGACTGCTAGCTCCAAGTCATGAGTGGGATAATTGACCTCATGAACCTTTAACTGTCGAGATGCATAGGCTATAACCTTTCCTCTTTGCATTAACACGCACTCCAACCCCGAGTAGGAAGCATCAGAATAAACCACTAGATCTTCACTTCCATCGGGTAGGGACAGGACTGGAGCTTGAGTCAGTCTTGCCTTCAGCTCTTCGAACGCCTTCTCTTGAGCTTGAACCCATACAAACTTCACATCCTTTCGGGTCAACTTAGTTAGTGAAGAAGCAATCTTAGAGAAGTCTTGGATGAATCTTCTATAGTAGCCCGCCAAACCCAAGAAGCTACGGATCTCGTTGGCATCCTTGGTGACTTCCATTGCATAACCGCCTCCACTTTCGCCGGGTCCACCATAATCCCGTCAGGATTCACCACATGACCCAAAAACTGAACTTAACGCAACCAAAACACGCACTTGGAGAATTTAGCATACAATTTCTCCCTTCTCAACGTCTATAGAACCTCTCGAATGTGACCGGCATGCTCAATCTCGCTCTTCGAATAAATCAGGATATCATCAATAAACACAATCACTGATTTATCCAACATAGGCCGACACACACGGTTCATCAGATCCATAAAAGCAGCTGGCGCGTTGGTCAAACCAAAGGACATGACAAGAATCTCATAATGACCATAGCGCGTGCGGAAAGCTGTTTTAGGGATATCTTGTTCCTTCACCTTCAACTGATGATAGCCAGACCGAAGATCTATTCTTGAAAACCAACTGGCACCCTGAAGCTGGTCGAACAAATCATCTATCCTCGGTAAGGGGTAGCGGTTCTTCACCGTCAATTTATTCAGTTCACGGTAGTCAATGCACATCCTCATACTACCATCCTTCTTCTTTACAAACAGGACCGGAGCACCCCAAGGAGAGATACTCGGTCTAATGAACCCCTTATCAAGCAACTCTTGCAACTGTTCCATCAACTCTTTCATCTCCGTCGGAGCTAACCGATATGGTGCCTTGGCAACAGGTTGGGCACCCGGTATTAGATCAATCTGAAATTCAATCTCTCTATCAGGTGGTACTTCTGGTAAGTCTTCCGGGAATACGTCTGGAAAGTCACACACAACCGCTACATCAGACAGTTGTGGTGTTGGTGCATCTACATCCTTTACATAAGCCAAGTAGGCGCTACATCCACGCCTCATACACTTTCCCGCCACAGCCATTGAGATCACCTTCGGGATCGTAGTAACCCGATCACCATAAACCGTTACCAAACTTCCATCAGGCGCTGTCAACCGAATCATCTTCTTGCGACACACAATGTTCGCCTCGAAGTCCGACAACCAATCCATCCCAAGAACCAAATCGAAACCACCCAAGGTCATCACAAACGGTCTAACAGGAAACTTATGACCCTCAAGTTCCACATCACAATTCTCTATCATCTCAGAATTCCTAGTAGACTTACCTATGGCAGTTTCTACCTCAAAGGGCGCATCAACACGTCTACTACTAGTAGGCAGCTTAGCACAGAAAGTAGCAGAAATAAAACTCCAACTAGCACCAGAATCAAATAGCACGGAAGCTAAAGTTTGGTTCACCAGAAACGTACCGGACACGACATCAGGGTCTGTCCTAGCTTCCTCCTGTGTCATAGTGAATGCCCTGGCGCTCGCCCTCGGTCCTTCACTTCCCGTCTTCCTCGCCCCTGAACCCTCAGTCTTCGGCTTCTTACAATCTCTGCTCATATGACCAGTTTCCCCACAGTTAAAACATTTGCCCGTCAGGCAATCCTTCACCATATGCCCTGTCTTCCCACACTTGAAGCACACGTTCAAACCCAGCCTACATTCTCCCGCATGCTCCTTTCCACACCTCCTTGATCCCACTCCCGATGTGGCCACACGGCGGTCATCCACCTGTGCCTTTTTGTTAACCGTCAAGGCATCACCCCGACCAAACCTCCTCCCATTCCAGTTCCGATCACCACCACCCTTCTTACTCGCTTCAGTCACCACCACCTCCCGCTCGTCATACAGCCTCCCTGCCAAATCAACCGCCGACCTAAACGTGTTTGGTCGGGCAGCGATCATATGCCGACGAACATCCACCGGTAAACCCTGAATGTACCTCTTGATTTTCCGAGACAGAGGCATCACCTGATCAGGCACGAGTCGTGCCATTTCATTAAACTTGGTGGTATAATGCTGGTGTGTCATGGTTCCAGCCTCCAACTGCAGAACTCCCTTTCGACCTTGTCCATTTCCCGATGAGGACAAAATTCCTCAATCACCAACCTTCTCAGCTCAGGCCATTTCAGTTTCCCAATGGCCCTACTACCCTCAGCTTGGACAATGTTGTCCCACCAGCACAGAGCTGAATCCACAAAAGAGTGGGTAGCAAACTTCACCTTTTGGTCCTCTCGGCACTCGCTGATATCGAGAACAGCCTCCATTTCCCTCACCCACCGGTGAGCAGCTGCAGCGGTGCCGTTCCCATCAAAAGTAGGGGGCTTGCATCTATTAAAAGCCCTATAATTACATCCTCGTGTCGTCTCCGGTGCAGGTTCTTCTTCTTCCTCTTCATCATTAGATAGAACCGTTTCCGGCTCTGGTTGTTCCCGTTCTCCAGAGGATCTGTTTCTCTCTTTTCTTTCCCCTTCTCGTACAGCCTTAATAACTTCAGTCACCACAGACGGTAAGATTGTCTGCATGACCTGATGGACTTCTTCTACAACAGCCTCCTTTACTGAGGCTCTCAGATTGGCGCTTTCGTCGCCACCCTCCGGATGGGGGGTCTCTGGTTCTTCATGAACCACCCTCTCAACTCTAGGTCTCCCTCTCTTGGGTCGCGGTTCAGCACCGTGACCTCCACCCCTAGAAGCTTTCGAAGATCTACCTCCGGCCATCACACGCACACTGAAAGATTCAAACACCAACACGGTCATTCAAGGAAACAACTTAGTTTATGTCAAGTATAGTAAGTCCCTAATTACGGTGGCCAGTTGTGATTAACCACTTACTTTACTCTTCATACCCCAAGTATTCCCTGTCCTGACTACATCAGTATTTAAATCTACATACAACACATAACCACATACCATGTGCACATAAAACCGGTTAACTTTAAGAAAATACCTGATGGCGCGCAGCTACTCAGATTGGCATCCCATTCCCTTTCCGTCCCATTCTCAGTTTAAGATTAGGTTTATTTTGAAAATTTACTCATTTCACTTAAACTTTGGCTCTGATACCAACTTGTAAGGCCTCGTTCCCGGGACGCTTACAGCTGGGTTCTCATCGCACATAAAACGTATAATTGCATTTGTATTTCATAAATCGCAGCGGAAAACTAAAACAATCTTTCATTTCCATGTAAATGCTTTTGCAAGTTAATACAACATTCATTACAAAATAGCTTGTTCGCATTACAATGCAAAAACACTAATCAAAAGAATGCCATCCCAAAAGAGCTGAGTAGCTTCACGGTATGCCATCCTAAACCTTAGGGATGCAAACCACGACACCATTCAAGCACACACAAGCTCACAATCAAGCCACAAACGCATCATACATACACATACACATACACAAACGGGTCAACATACACATACTCAAAAAAACCGATTTCAGATGTTTTCCAGCCCCAAAATTGTTTGAAAACAAGTAAAAGAGGGTTCTAGAACTCACATAAACGAGCACAACGTTAAGGGCTTCGATTTGGCTTGCTACACAACGAGTTTGGCCACCCGAACCACTCTTTTTCTCTTTTTCTCTTCTTTCTCTCTTCTCCCCTTTCTTTGGCTGATTTGTGAGTGTGGGGGGAGAGGGTAAGGGCTGCCCTCTCCCTTATATACTCCCCCTCACCCAACTTTCTTTCATTGGCGAGTTTGGTCCCTTGACTTTTGGACTTTATTTTCTTTTCTTTCTTCACTGGCTTCAAAATAATAAATATTCGGGTGTTATAGGGCCTTACAATGTTTTGCTGAGATCCGAGCCATGCACACTGCACCAAAGCCAAATGTCTACACCAAGTTGTACAAAGTCAAGAAACACTTAAAGGTGTTAGGCAAGATTATCGCATGGGCTCATTTTGAGGATCTAAATGTATATGCCTTGAAGAGAGAAAAGGACATAGAGTACTTCAGATTCCCACACGATATGAAGACTCTACCCGGTTTTGAGCTTAACCAGCTGGCCAAGTTGAAGCTATTATATGCTGATCCTCGAAAGATGTCTGACTGGTTTGAAGCTGCTTTGAAGAAAGAGTACCACACCTGGTGGGTCAACTTCAAACCTCAACAACCAACGAGGTATATCAGAAGATCTGAAGTTGATGCCATGACTAGGAAGCCCAAGATTGTGCTGAAGTGGAGTCCTTCGCGCATAATGTCGAGAATCCCTCTAAGGGAAATGCCTCAGGACTTCACTCCACACTTTAATTGGTGGTACTATGACTGGTGAACGAGTGAGGCGGTCATAGTTCTGAACATAAATGGAAATATGGAAACTCTCAGGGTGTTTGACCTGATGTGGCTCACTAACTTGTCGGCTGATGATGTTTACACCTTATACAAGTGGCCACTATTCTATGACTCGGAGGATATTGTACAAGCTCTCCAATTCCAGAATGTGATATGGCTTTGCTTTGCTTTTGAAATACATGCAGGAGTCACAAGAGAGGAGAAGAACAAGAAATATGAAGAGCTGATGAAGAATGTTAGACAATAGATTAAACTAGGTCCAAGGGGGAGTTTGTAGATACATATGTACCTAGTTTATGAGCTTAATGTAAAGTGTCTTTCATGTCTTACATATATGTAACTGGATGGTTGAATGAAATACAATGTGTGATTTATGCTTATAATGTTTAATATTTCATTGGTTATTGTGTATTAACGCTTATTGAACTATCTATATAGGTTTGTGGGTGTTTGAATAGATCTAAGTCAAATAATAATTGTGAAACATATTCAAACTTAGTCATATGAAGTTCTCATGCGAATGGCCTATGCTAATGGACCATAAGCATGAACAACTTCATGCTAATGGACCATTCGCACGACTGAACCATGAGACTGGATCAGTCGCACAATTGTGACATGAGATTGACTCAGTCGCACGACTGAACACTCAGTCGTGCGAATGGATCAACCGCATGACTCAATCGCATGAATGAGTAACCCTAACCTATAAATATCACGTAATTCGTGGAAAAACGTAACACTTTAAATAATTCGACTCATACACTTACCTGTCCAAGAAAGCTAGTCCAAGTTCATAGATCATTCTTGATCGATACTTATTCATTCTTAATGTTTAGATTAATCTTATATCTATCGGGTTAACGTTCTCACTGATTGTGTGACATCCGGTAAATTTCTGTTACCAAACTCCGTTAGTTCCGTTAAGTCTTGCATACACGTGTCGTAAACACACACTAGTTGTCGTTTAACGTTGGTGACCTAATAATAATGAATAATGTTACAATTAATGTTAATCTAATTGATTATGTGATTATTGTGTTATGTTTATGTGTTTGCATGTTTTAAATGTTAATTAGAAAATTAATCGCGTAACGCGGAAACGTGCCTATTTATTCGTATGTCTTGTGTTTTTGTAAAGATAAAATACATAATGATTTTCATTAGTTTATATCTTTATATTATTAAGTTAAAAACACTTTACAAAGAGTTTAAAGCCTAGTTTTTATAAAATACAAATTACAAGGGCTTAAAGGGTAAATATGGAAATTAAAATTAAACAAAACAATCCCAAACCCTAGCCCCACCCCATTCGGCCGCAACCTCCCTTCCCAATCCCTCCCAACTTCGAATTCGACCAAGAACAAGCATCAAAGCATCAATTTTGTTCGATTACAAGGCATACAACACGTAGGAATCATCAATTGCAAGTTAACACACGTTTAAAGGTTAGATTTTTCATGTTTTTGTGAGTTGTTCATGATGGCCGAACCTAAACTTGTGAATGGGTGTTCATGGAGTCGAAATTGAAGTTAATTGATGGTGTTAGTTGGATTGAATACATGTTGTTTAACGTTGATTATGTATGAATTGTATGTTTCTAGTGGATTGATCATGAACTTTAGTTTTATGCAAACCCTAATTCGAAATTAGCATGATTATGAGATGTTGATGATTGTTTGATGAATGTATGATGATTTGTAGGTTGTATGAATGTTAGGATACGCTGATCTTGCAAGAAATCGATGAATTGACGTTGGTGTTCATAGGTTACTAAGAATAGTAACTTTATTTTGTATGTAATGTTGAATTATTGATGAATAGATGTTATGGATGTGTTAATGATTATGATTAGATGTTAGATTGTTGTTATGATCATTGGGAATTCAAGAACACATGTTATAGTTCATACATTACTAAAGATAGTAACTTTTTAGGATATGAATTGATTAGTTATGATGTTTGGATGTTATTGATCATGCTTAGATGTGGATATGAACTTGAATTGGTATATTATTAATGAATCCATGAATACATTGAGTGTTTGATAGATGTTGGAATGTACTTTCCCAAAATGGAAACTTTATTTGCACAAAGTTTGAAGGATGATGGTTTGAACATGTTTGGGATGTTAGAAGCATGTTAGTAAGTTCAAGGATGAATTGTAATGTGATAGAACATATTAATTAGTTGTATGGGATGCTTGGATAATCATGGGTGATGTTTGGACTTTGATGATCATGTATGATGTTGATGTTGATGAGTGGTTAGGACATCATGTTTGGGACTGGAAATTGATTGTTGTGATGTTTGTTGAATGCAATGAACATGGTTAATGAATATGATTATGATCATCATACACGTGTGTGAATTTGAGGCCCCTACTTAGTAGGATTGGCAGGGTTTAGGATGTGAAGTCGTGAGTGGCTTCACATGGCATGTGGTGAGTGGTTTGATCTTTGTGTGACATGTTAGTTCTGTTATAACTAGTGGACATGTTAATGTTCTAGATTCGCATGACTTGTATGACACTTGGTTGTATGATGATCTAAGTGATACACCTGGTTAATTAGCATACATATATTCTATGTGAATGTTAACTATGTATGATATATGTGTATGATTACTTGAATGGTTTACAACACATAAAGTCACCAACGGGTCAACTGGGTCAAACATGTCTGTTTTGTCAGAAATCTTGAGTCCTTGGTTGTAGTGTACTTAGGGTTTCACATGTTCTTTGTTACACGTACTTATATACTTATATGATCTAGGTAACCTCTTAAGGTTGTCTGTCCACTCTGTTTGTCAAGTAAAACCTAAGTGTCTATCACGCGTATCAGGTGAGTTCATGCCCCACTCTTTATTTATTCTCTTTTGGGGGAGATAGCATACTGGTAAATCACAAACGCTTTATATATTCAAGTTGTGTATAATATTATATAGTGTTGATATCATGGAAAAGTCCTCACACTTTCGAATTGTTAATATTGAATAGCGGGGAATTTGGGTAGTACTACTGGGTCTGACGAGCCCCACCTGTGTGACTCGAGGTCAACCGGGTGCAATTTGTCCTATTGAACATTGTCACGACCTGTTAAGTCGTGACAGGAGGCAACAACGTAACACAGTCAGCTTCAATTGCGAAATCACTATGAAATAATATTTATTGTTAATGGACTAGCTATCTGTTACAATGCACTACTTTTATATCTATGTTGTTAAACTGTTTATGTTTGATTATCACTCTTGAACTCACCAACCATTGTGTTGACATTTTAGTATGCTATTCTCAGGTCATTAGCTTGCTTGCCATAGGAGCACTACATTGTTCACTTGCATTCTAAGACTTGGTCTTCAAGACATTTTTTAGTATTTTAATGAATAATGTTTACTCTTTTGGGCTGGCACATGTTTTTGCCATAGTTTACATTTTTATTTCTTTGGGTTGTTTTTCAAAACGCTTCCACACAGTTTAAAGTTTGTACTTTGGTTGATTTTATTTAAGTTATGGCATATAGAGTCGTTCTAAGTAACTATTGACTGTGATCCTGGTTTGTTCACACGCCTCGCGGTAAAACTCCGCACGTGGATTTTGAGGGTGTGACAGATTGGTATCAGAGCCACTCTTGTGCCGTTCGGGGTGTAGGACGTACCTCACCAAGGATGGTGACTTCTCGGGCTCATCGAGAACGATGAGTCCAAACAGGGGGTGCTTGTGACACCCTACACATATCTCACATCGGCCATGGACAGGAGAGATGCCTGGTTCATAAGGAATGTCTGGCCTCTAACATCAACAACGAGTTTTGGGCTTATTGGCTGTGGATGAGAGGAGAACTCCACAGTTAAGCGTGCTCAGGTGGGAGCAATCCAGGGATGGGTGACTTCCCTGGGAAGTTTTCACCCGGGCAACCAAAAGCAAATCCGTGAACTCCTCGGGGGCAAAGCGGACAATATTGTTGATGCGAAGGGCCGGGTGTTACAGATTGGATTACCAATCAAATAGGATTCCGCACTATTTGATTCGGTATACACGTGAATCAGTTAGTACTCCGTCCAGTACACGGTCCCCTAACACTCTTTAAAACAATAGAATGACACATGTTAAACCCACAATCTTTCTTAGAATTTTTAGATTAGAAACCTTTTTAGTATAACCCTATCCATACATTATATTACATATCTATTGGATTCATTAATATCGATCTTTTAAATGACTATCTTATCTTGTTTTTACTAAACACAATGAGCTAAGATATTTGACACAATGACCAAAATAACATACTCTTTAAAACAATAGAAGGACACATGTTAAACCTACAATTTTTCTTAGAATTTTTAGATTAGGCACCTTTTTTAGTATAACCCTATCCATACATTTATATTACATATCTATTGGACTCGTTAATATCGATCTTTTAAATGATTATTTTATCTAGTTTTTACTAAGTAATTTTTAAGTATTGATGTTTTGTTATTATAATTGCTTAAGACTTTGACATTTTTTTATATATTGAATATATAACTTTGATTATCATTGATTATTGTTTTCAATTAAAATTTTAAATTTTCATATTCGGAGTTGTAATTTTATTATTTTATGTATATTGAAAACTCGAAATTGAGTAAATATTTGATTGATTTAAAACACAAAAATTTGTAAAAAATAACTTATGAGGCATCACTAGTAAATACTTTATTGAATATGTAATATGTAATATATATATGTTTTAAAATAAATAAATATGTAATCATTAATAAAAAGTAACTCATTTTTAATAAAATGAGGTAAATATGTAATATATATGTTTTAAAATAAATAAATATGTAATTAAAATTTTAGCATAGATAAGTATATAATAATGAGTTTAGAAAGAAAAATTATATAAAGGCATCACTGGTAAATACTTTATTGAATACTAACTTTAGTAACATGTGTATTACACGAGTTAAATAAATAAAATATTAAATAAATAAAATATTTTAATTATAAAACAATAGAGTAAGACATGATATGATTAAAATTATGTATAAGTAATAACTATAAGTAATAAAATAATAATATGAACCTTTTTAATTTTTTTTATTTTTAAAGATAAATAAACAAATTAAAATAAAGTTTTTTAACTTTTTTTTAACTTTTTTTTACTATAACTCCCTATTTTAATTATTTTTGTTTTATAAAAAATTACTTTAAAAAACCAATTTTAAAATATTACGTAAAAATAGTTTGATTTTAAAAAAAAACTTTTTATGAAAAAATATTTTTACAGAAATTACACTAATAAAAAGTTCTCTTTTTTAATTTATTAAAAATTAGTTATAATATAAAAATAAATGAATGTATTGTTAACAATTAATGTTTTTATTTAATAAAAAAATAAAACAAAAAAAATTGAAGATAATAAATGTGATTATTACACGTGAGACCTTTATTTATCATTTTATTAAATTATAAATATTTAATATTTTTGTCACAACCTAGTATATACATTTTTGTGTTTGAGTCCGCTTATAGTTTATACACTTAATAAACATAAAAGACATTCGTATAAAGTACAACCATTCATTCATATGACTTTAGTTCTGAAATCAAAGAAAGCAGTAGCTGCATGTCATCAATCTTTCTCAGAGTCTTGGCCTGTCATCTCTACTATATACGTATAATTGATAAAGTTTTTTGAACAGGATTAATTGTATTTTTTTCATCCACTAATTTATATATAAAGAGTCAATGTCGTTTTACTATATTATTATAGTGATAACAAAACTGAAGTTTAATTGTTTTATCAATGACGCATATTTATAAAACCTAACCTTATAAATAAAACATATGTATGTTATGCACATAAATAACACTAAACTAATTTGTTTATATGTTTTTTTTAACTTTTTATCGGTTTGCGTACCGTCATATACATATAGTATATATGCTGTGTAGGTTAGATGACTAACACATGTAAGGTTGTAATCTAAATTTATTATCAGTAATTCTTTAAACTTCAGAGGAGATAAAATACGTTTTGTTTTCTTATATTTTAAAAGATTATAATAATATGCCTAACTACTAATTGTATATAGTTTGATATACGAATGAATAATTCAATTTTCAAAAATGTCCGACTCATTATGGTACGACTTAATTATTAATAAGTATACTTATAAAACCTTACTTTTGTTATATCGATGTGATATGTGCATAAAAACTATTAAAGTAATTTGTTTATATGTTTTTTTATACTTTTTATCGGTTTGCATAGAGTCATATACGTATATATTATGTGTAGGTCAGATGATTAACACATGTACAGATTGTAAGCTAAATTTATTCGATCGGTTCTTGTTTGAACTTCAGAGGAGATGGATTACATTTTGTTTTGGTATATTTTAAATAATTAGTTGTATATGGTTTGATTATAAATGAATAATTCGATTTCAACGAATGTCGAACTCATTACAAGACCACTTAATTACGAACTCATTACAAGACCACTTAATTACTAATAAGTGTATTTATAAAACATTACTGTTGTTTTATTTTATAATGACACTTATTTATTAAACCTTACCTTTTAAATAAAACATATGTATGCTATGTACATAAAAAAACATTAAACTAATTTGTTTATATGTTTTCTTATTTTTTAGCCGTTTGCATACAGTTATATACATATATATTATGTGTAGGTCAGATGACTACTTTGCATATAGTCATATACATATATATTATGTTTAGGTCTGATGACTAACACATGTATAGGTTGTAAGGTAAATTTATCGATCAGTTGTTTTAACTTTAGAGGAGATGTATTACATTTTGATTTATTACATTTTAAATGATTATAATAATATGCCTAGCTAGTGATTGTATATCGTTTGATATATGAATGAATAATTGGATTTCAGCAAATGTCCGACTCATTACGGTACGACTTAATTATTAATAAGTATATTTATAAAACATTACTTCTTAAATAGATAATATGTATGTTATGTACATAAAAATAATCATTAAAATAATCATTAAACTAAGTGAAAATATACATAGTAATAACCGAAATTTTAAAATATTTTAATTTAGTTACTCATACGTATTTTTCTCAAATTGCACAACTAAATGATCAAATAGAATTATTATCAAATTTTTTATGTCAAGAATATAACGGATGAGAAGATGGTGTGGTCAAAATTTTTAATATATGAAATTATACTAAAAATAATATAAATATTTTAATTATGAAATAAAAAAAAGTCTTTAAAATTCACAAACCATTCCAAATGAGCATCAAAAGAAAGAACAAATATTTTATAATTAAAAAAAGTATAACATACTAAAAAACATGTTAAGACTTTTATTTTAGAGTAAAATATGATTTTTGTTTTTGATATTTTGTTGAATTTGTCCTTTTAATCCAAAATTTTTTTGTCATTTCAGTCACTATAATTTACCAAATGTTGTCATTTGCATCCACTCCACTAATTCCGTTAAGATCTCTATTAAATATGATGTTTTTTTAGTATTTTTCAACACCCTAGTTATCCAATTAAAATAAAATAATCATTTAATATTTAATTAAACTAAAAAACATATGAAACGACTAGTGAGACTGAACACTTTGATTTAAAAAGTTTCGATTAATTCTAACTCATGTTGCTTACTTAAGGTCTGCTGTGAGATTTCAATTGATCTTCATGTTTTGTTCGAAAGTGCACCATTCTTTAACTGAGATCCACTGTTGTCACATTATGTATGATTGATGTCTGTTGTTGTCATGTAGTGTGACAACAACAAACCTCAATCCCATATTAGACATCAATCAACAAAGCGTGACAAAGACCTTAATCCCACAGTAGACTTCAATCGAATAAATATATACGTTAAACAAAATATGAATATTAATTGAATCTCAAAGTAGATCTAATTCAAACAACATGAGTTAGAGTTATTTGAAGATTTTAAATCGAAGCACATGGTCTCCCTAGTCGCTTCATATGTTTTTTAGTTTTTAGTTGAATATTAATTGATTAGTTTGTTTTAATTGGATAGTTAGAGTGTTGAAAAAGACTCAAATAACCTCATATTTAACGGAGATCTTAACGGAGTTAGTGGAGTGGATGAAAACAACATTTGCTAAACTACACTACCTAAAATGGCAAAATAAAAATTGGATTGAAATGGCAAATTCAACAAAACATATGAAAATAATATTTTACTCTTTAATTTATTTTAAAAAATGAAAATTAGGTGATATAATTGTAATACTTTTAAAACTAAAGTTTATTAATTATACATTTTTAAATTATAGCTTAAACTAATTTGTTTACATGTTCTTTTGATCTTTAATTGTTTGCACACAATCATACATATGTGTATGTTATGTGTTGGTCACGTGACCAACATATATGTAGGTTATAAGCTAAATTTATTCATATCTTTTTTGAACTACGGAGGAGATGAATTACAAAACATGTTCTTATATTTTTAAATGATTGTAATAATATGCGTAATTGGTAATTGTATATATGGTTTGATATATGAATGAATATGAATAATTCAATTACAAAAAGTGTCCGAGTCATTACAGTACAACTTAGTTATTAATAAATATGCTTTAAATAAAGGACTTAAGCCTTATATACCTAGAATAATAGTATCTTTGTTTCTTGGATACAATTATAAAAATATGTTTCGCGTGCAACACTGCTTGCGTGCATGCTTACTTTACTTTTCTTACTTTAAACTTGTGTTTTTATCCAATTTATATCAATTTATCAAATAAAAAATAATTGAAAATGTTATTACTATATAGTGACTTTTTATGTCTCGCTACAAAATGAGTTGACATCCGGGAACATAAATCAAAATAATCTGAAACGTTATTATTACATGCCCTTGGTGGATTTTAGGGTCCGTAGTTGAAGGTTTATGAGGAATTTAGGCACGGGAGATAAATTTATCAAAGAGTTACCAACCCGCATCACAAAAGAATTAATCGTTGAACCATTGACAACGGATCAAGGTGGAGATCTTGGTCTGATATAGGTAAGAAAATAAAATCACTGACCGATTAGCGAATGATATATCACCCATTAGTTATTGACGAACTTTTCACGCACTAATTATAAATGGTTCTACTTGATAATAGTAAATTTAAAAATAAAAAATTTGTTGCTTTCCTATAAATGCAAATAACACATTAGCTCAAGTGGTGTACGGTACCACTCTTTAACTCGACATAAGCTTCACAATCACCCACTTTTTCCTCTTTCAATTCACCTTACCTCAATCAAATGATTTAACATTCCTTAACTCCCCTCAATTTAGTATAAAAAATTTTAAAAAAATAGATTGATTGCGTGTAGTTTGTGTCTCATGTCACCAAGCGTTCGATGTGTTAACCATTAACGCATAAAGACCCTATAAGGGGTGGTGTTTCACGGCTGGATAAGCTTCGTATCAACCTTAATACCTTGACGTTAAGGCATCCCAATCAACCTTACATATAAAGAAATTATTTTAATTAACAATATACATAAGTGTTTTAAATAGAATTTCATAATCTTGATAGAATTTCATAATCTTGATTTCTAAAGGGTGTATTAAAGTTTGATAGTTTACGTATTCAAAAAGTTTTATAGCAAAGCCCTTCATGTCTTCAAATTGATTTAACACATAGATCGCTACGCACAACTAGAAATGAAATTGGCAATAAAAGTTACTTTCCTTCATTTTTTAAGCCCCTTACTTTTTAATTTTTATACTAGCTTTAGTAAACCCGTGTATTACACGGGTTGAATAAATAAAATATGAAATAAAATAAAAATTATTAATTATAAAAACAATATACTAAGATACGATATTATTGGAATTATGTATGATAATAACTATAAATAATAAAACAATTATATGAACTTTTTAATAAAACAATTATATGAACTTTTTAGATTTTGTTTCAAAGATGAAGTAAACATTTTGCTTCAAAATAACGTATTAAAAAGTTTTCATTTTGAAAATTTTTCTTACTATAATTTCATATTTTAATTCTTTTTTATTACAATTTTTCTTTAAAACCCAATTATAAACTATTACGTTAAAATAGTTTTATTTTTTAGAAAGAATTCTTTTATATAAAACTATAGATCTATTTCTTAATTTAGAAAAAAATTTAATTATAATGTGAAAATGAATAAATAATATTATTAATAATTAATGTAGTTATTTAATAGGAGAGAGAAGCGAAAAAAATTCGATGAGAATGAATATGATGTTGACACGTGCCATCCCATTTACTCTTTTATTAGAGTAGTAAAATAAAATAATAAAATAGATAAGATAATTAATGTAGTTATTTGATATAAGAGAGAAACGGAAAAAATTTGATGAGAATAAATATAGTGCTGACATGTGACATTCCATTTAATTTTTTATTAAAGTAGTAAGATAAGATAACATATATAATTACTTTTTTAAAAAGTTTATATCATAAATATGACTTCGACTTGTGAATTACGTAGCCTCCGGCCCATTACAAACTGACTTGAAAAAATATGCTGGTTTTTAAGTTTAAGCCCATATATTAAAAAACCCAAGTACGCATTTATGATTTATATAGTAACCCATATAACATGAATGATTAATAAATAATTAAATAGTTAGTGATGATAATTTATTAATTATAAAATAATATTTTAAGGTAATATTTTATTAAAATTAAGTATAAATATTACTCTAGTTTATAAATAAATGATATCAATTTTTAACTTTTGTTTTTTAATTTTTTTTTGTTTTTTTTTATTTTAAACATTTTGCTTCAGAAAAACCGTGTAAAAAGAACATCACTTTAGAAAATTTCATAATATAACTCAAAATTTTAGTTATTCTGGTTATTTTTATTAATATTTTAAACATGAATTTTAAAATATTTATATTTTAAAAGAGTTTAATGTTTTAGAAAAATTTCTTAGTTTATAATAATTACAATTTTTAGTATAATACAATGACGAGCAAAAATACAACATTTTTTTTATATTTTATATAATTCGTCGTTATCTTATCATTGTTTTTCTAATTAGAAATACACAATAATATTATCTATCAATGTGATTTTCAAAACTTATAGTATTCAAGATAACATAATAACGGACAAAAAACACAATGAATCATTTTATCATTTTGTTTTATATATTATGTAAACTTGTAGTATTTTATTATTATATTTTATAATTAAAAATACACAATAATGTTATTTATCAATGTGTTTTTAAGACTGGTAGTGTTTATAAATACAAGAATGAGCAAAAAACACAATGAGTGATTTTTATTATTACAAAAGAATATTAATTTTTTAAAAGTCACAGGTTTTAAAATATATTATAGTTTTTGAAAGTTTGATATTTTTTTGAATTTTTTTTACATTTTATAAATAAGTTATTTCTTTACAAATTGCATTTGGAGGAAGTTATTTTTTAAATTTAATAAAAACCTATTTTTAATATAAAAATAATTAAATAATATCATTTGTAATTAATGTGATATTTATTATGCGAGAGAAACAGGAAAATACAATTAGGTGTTTTAGAATTTTGACAAATGATATACAAACCTTCTTTTATTAGTATTGATAGATTCTATTAATTAATTATAATATTAGCAATTGTTAATAAATTTATCAATACTAATAAAAGAAGATTTTTATAGACCATTTGTCATAATTCTAGAGCCATTAAATTTTATTTGTTCGCTTCTTTTTCCTAATAAATATCATATTAATTAAAAATTTTATTATTAATTCTTTTCATATTAAAATTTTTCTAATACATTAAAAATGTTTCTAAAAATGTAATTTGTATAAAAGTAACTTCTTTATAAAATATATTCTTTTTAAATAAAATATCAAAATTTCAAAAGACACAATATATTTTAAAACCTGTGGCTTTTAAAAAATGAAATTCTTATAAAACAAAATTAATTAAATTTCACATTTATAATAAAAATTTATTAAAAGTGGTACTTTTTAAAAAGGGTATGTTACGAAAAAATTTGTTTAAAACCCAACTTTTTTTGAGAAAAACAAAACAAACCTTTAAACAAGAGTTTAAAAATGATATCATTTTTTATCACTCGTATGTAATGTCAATCATATTTTATATTATAAGATCGTTTTATAATTCAGTAAATTTTTAATAACTATTTAATATTTTATTTATTCAATCCGTGTAATACACGGGATACTGACCTAGTATTAGTAATATATCAAAAATCATGTTTAATATGTACATAACTAGCGACTTATGCACTTATGCCCACATGTTGTGGTAGTATTCATATAAAAAATGTAAAATAAGCAAAAGTTCTTAACGGTATATTCGGATTTTTATAAATTGTCACAGAAAAGTCAATAATAAACATTTGAAGTGTGTTAGAGAATAGAGATGATCAAATAGAAAGATTGATCAAATGTTAAAGTATTATACACATGTATATTTATATTATGTTTTGACTTATAGGAGGTTATCGAGGAAAAAATCTCGGATACTAAGGTACAGACTTCCAAAATTCAGAGGCATATCATACTATGACTTAACCTTTTGTGTTTGTTGTTGAATATTGATTTACTTTATTGATTGCTTGCTCCTACACGTTCTTAAGATGGATCCAACATTTAATTATTCACAGTTGATATCAGATGTTACAAATTTTTAGATGTTACAAATTTTTAGATGTTACAAATTTTTTGATATCAGATATAAAATCAGACATATTAGAAAAACGACAAAAAACATTGGATAAATACTTGTTGCAACCAATACAGCCAGTGATAACTTTCATATATGATACATCAATAAAATGATCAATATGTTTTCTTGAAGCATTCACAGTTGGTTTCCTGTTTTTATGTGAGTGGGTATCATATATTATGTGGGATGATTGCAAGTGGTTGTGAGTGAAAAAGATGGGGAATTTATGAGGGTTATACCTTGTTTTTTTATATTTGAGGAAACACGGTACAATCTTTATAAATTTTTTAATATTTTTTAAAGTAATTATGAGTAAATGAGAAATAAAATGTAATGATAAATGTAGATAAAATATTATTTAATAATAAAAGGAAAGAAAGAGAAAAAAATAGCAGTTTTAAATGTATTTATAAGAATATAAATGAGAGATGACTTTTGAATGCTCTTATTTCCAACATCTTTACAAGATCGCTTACATCATTTGTGTTGACAAGCCTTATATCTTCTTAAACATTAACAATCTAGAAACCTTTAACTGGATGGTTATGATAATATATGAAAATTGAATAAATAAAAGTAGAATATCAACTTAAACTTTAAGCTAAATAAAATAATTAAAGATTATAAAATTAATTAACTAAAATAAATAAAGATAATACTTTAACTAAATAAAATAAAATCTAAAAAACAAGAAAATTTTAAGCTAAATAACAACAATGTAAAGATAAATAAAAAAGACTAAAAGTATATTTATTTTTATAGTATCTTACATATCACGATAAAAGCAAGTTTGAGTAAAGCACTACAGCTTTTTATATATGTGCATTGATTAAATTATTAATAGATAATAAGTAGAACATACAAAGCTAAATTAAGTTAAAAGGTAAGTACCAAATATATTCTTATCTTAGTCAAATAACTTTCAATAAAACTGGAAACATGATCAGTGGGTTAATACTTTGGAGACTCTCGAGAATGAATCAAAAGTTTTTGGGAATTTTCTTAGGGGATGTGAGAAATTTTAAGTCTAGGAAAGTTGTGATCGATTAAAGATTTTGTTTCAAAACTGATCGGGTAAAAAGAAAAATATATATCAATCAACAGTGGTAGATCGGGTCAGATACAAAAAAGTGAGAATCAAATACGTTGACCAACCAAAATGTCTGATTAGATCAGTGGGTCGACATTTTGACTTGGTCAGAAGAAAATTAAAGAGTCCCTTAGCTCATTGCACATGTGTTATTCTAATTGCTTATGAAATGTTACTATATCTCCACTTATAATAATAAGAATAAATTACAAATTATGTCTTTTATTAATATATGAAATTACATATTATGTCATTTAGTTTTAATAATTACATATAATATCCTTCATATAAACAAAATATACACACATATTATCATTTACACCAACCATCATCCAAATATATAGTTAAATCAATTGTGTAATCCTCACACGAGTGGTATTTTTGTCATTTGTTTTTACATCTAATATAGTAAAAAATAAAAATAAAATTAAATACGTAATCGTTAAACCAAATTGAATGACCAAAATAAAGTACATAATTTGCTACTGAGCGTCAATTCTTAATCATCTTGATAAAATTTCAAATAAAAAATAATGTTAATAAGGGAAAGTGTATTTATATATGACAATTAATGATGTTTATCATTTACCATAAAAAAATAATAACAAAAGAAATTAAGACATGCGAATTACAGCAAACAACGCAAAGATGTATATTTAATTTAGAAAAATTTAAGGCTTTTAAAAACATAAAGTGACTTGAATGGTGGAGAAAATATTAAATGGTGGTGAAGATAATGAATGTTGGAAAATCAAAAAAGAAGGATACTTAATTTATTGTTTTTAATTAAGCTTAAGAAAAACATGGGTCTAATCGATTTACCCAACACTCTGATAGCGATCTTGTAATATGTAACATCCGCCTCCCAGGGCACACCCTGGGGAGCGTTACACATCAGATAAACAAATTACATAGTAATCTAAATTCATAGCGAAAGTTTAACGTTAATTTACATCATAACATATTGTACATCTGGCATACTAGATAATACATTACATCAATTTAACTTGAGATCCAAATTTGCAATTACTACTCTAGATCTCTATTTTCTGATAAGGTAGTCGTAATCTCCACATATTGCAATCATTTAGCACCTAGGATATGTGTCCAAAAAGAAAAGATTTGGGACTCAGCATAAAGCTTCTGAGTTCAACAACATAGCATTATTTAAAATTCAAAACATATTAATATTGACAATTTCATCAATCAGTTACAACCATGGCAAACAGATATGAACAGAGTAAGCACAATATAAATTCACATAATCATGCTATGTATACAAAATCAACTGGCTAAAGCAGAATCATACAAGCATCCTATCAAGCATTCCCAAATATCAAAGATGCTATTGATAGTCAATTCTTCAATTATTACTAGTAGTCTGAACATCACATCCCGTTTTAGAAAAAAACAGTTAAGAAGAACTCACCTTTTTAGCAGTTGCCTAACAGTTGATAACATTTCCTGGTACAATCTGGAAAATCTCTAGTGTAACACCTGGTTATTTATTTATTTTGAAGTCGACGAATAAAGAAGAAAAGAAATAAAGTCCAAAGCCGAGGGACCAAACTCGGCAACGAGAGAAAATTGGGCATGTGGTGATATTTGTAGGGAGAGGGCAGCCATAACCCTCTCCCCACACTCACATTTGCAGCAAACAATAGAGGAGAAGAGAGAAAGAAGAGAAAAAGGGAGAAAAGTTGGTTCGGGTTGATTTGGGTGAGCAAAATCGTTGAGAAGCGGGTCAAATCGAAGCTTTTCTCGCTGTGGTCGTTTGTGTGAGTTCTAGGACCCCTCTTTTACACGTTTTTGAATGCTTTGGGGCTGGAACACATCTGAAAAACGGGTTTTGAGTGTGTATGTGTTTGACCCATTTGTGTATGTGTGTGTGAGTGTATGATTCGTTTGGGTCTTGCTTTTGAGCTTGTGTGTGCTTGAATGGTGTTGTTGCATATGTTCCTGAGGTTTAGGATGGTTGATTTGGGCTTAGAATGGGTTTAGATGACCTTGGAGGTCGAAAATGGCAGATTAGGTTCGGGATGAACTACATTCTGCACCAACTAGGGCTAGGCGACCGAATGGAGGCCATACGGCCGATTGAGGTAAGATTGGGGTTCATTCGCACGATTGAGGTCCATTCGCACGACTGAGAGTTCATTCGCACGATTGGGAGCCCAGTCGCATAAATGCTCATCCGCATTAGTTCCATCCGCATGGGACTCATCCTCATGGAGTCATCCGCACTAGTTTCATTCGCAAGAATGGGTGTTCATCCGCATGGGTGTTCATCCGCATGGGTGTTCATCCGTATTGGTCCATTCGCATGATGATCAGTCGCATGGAGGCCATGCGATTGAAGGGTGTCCATACGCCCTAATAGGGTTGTTTCACTTGAGGAAAAGTGTAGTTTAACTTCTGACTTTCGAGGAAAGTGCAGATGTAAGTTTTTGACGTAAAGGTTTCCGTAAGTTCATGTAATATGACTGTTGAGGCCTTAGAGAGCATGTTGGGCATGATGATGATGATGTTGCATGATTATGCATGTTATGTATTATGTTCCTTATTATGTTGTATGTTTATCTTTCCTGTGGCTTTACGTGTTACGATAATGAACGAAATGAAAGTAGTATGTAACGTAAGTGAAAGATAAAGAAAAGAGGAACATGAAGTAAGAATGCATGAATTAATGAAAGATGAAAGTAAAGAAAGTCTTACAAACATAGTATGTCGGGACACGCCATTAAAACGTGTTAGCCCAATGGTGTGCGGGTTCGCTACCCCGGGAGGATGCACATCGGGGTCTTTCTTTGTGATTGACCATTTGTATAGCCCCATTGCTGCATACCCTAGATAATGTGATCAGAGGTGCGATGCACGTTATAGTTGGTCTATGATAGACCTAGGTCCAGTACAAGGAATAGCTGGGTATTGCATATAACAGTGATACACCTAAACTCTACCCTAGGTACTGTGATCAAAGATGCGATGCACCGTTATAGCTGGTCCATGATATACCTAGGTCCAGTACCAAGAAATAGCTGGGTAAAGTTTATGGTTGAAGGAAAAGAAAGAAGTAATGATGAAAGATTGAAAGCATGAAAGATTAAAGAAAATAATAATGATATATCTATGTGTACGTATGTTGTATGATCACATGAAGTAAAGAACGATTTTAACGAAAGAAAAGTATGTTTTATTTTATAAACTAGAACTCACTCAGCAACGCTGACTTTATGTGTTTCCAGTTGGCAGGTAGTGATTGCTGAGGATGGCACGAGGTGGCTACTCAGCTCTTTTGGGATGACATCCATTTATTTGATGCTTTTGTGATGTAATGCAACAATGTATTTTACAAATAATTAACGATGTATTATTTTGCAAAAGTCTTTATAATGAAAGAATGAGATGTCATTTTTGAATGTTCTGCTGCAATATTTATGTAAGAGAAATGAAAATGTATGTTTTATGTGCAATGATTTACCAGCTGTAAGCGTCCCAGGAATGGGGCCTTACAAGTTGCTATTAGAGCCAAAGTTTAAATGAAATGGGTAATTTTCAAATAAACCTTAACTTAAACTGAGAATGTGACGGAAAGGGAAGAGATGCCAATCTGAGTAGCTGTGTGCCATCAGGTATTTTCGTAAAGTTAACCAGTATTATGTGCGCATGTGATGTGCTATGTGTTGTTTGTGGATTTAAATACTGATGTAGTCAGGATAGGTAATGCTCAGGATGTGAAGAGTAAAGTAAGTGGCTAATCACAACTAGCCACTGTAATTAGGGACTTACTGTACTTGACATAAACTGAGCTGTAGCCTTGAATGACCGTGTTGGTGTTTGAATCTTTCAGTGTGCGTGTGAATGGCCCGTGGTAGATCTTCGAAAGCCTCTCGTGGAGGTGGTCATGATGGCTTGGTGCTGAGCAGCGATCCAAGAGAGGAAAACCTAGAGTTAAGAAGGTGGTTCCTGAAGAACCAGAGACCCCTCATCCAGAGGGTGGCGAGAGCGCCAATCTGAGAGCCTCAGTGAAGGAGGCTATTGTTGAAGAAGTTCTCAAGTCATGCAGACGATCTTACCATCTATAATGACTGAAGTTATCAAGGCTGTACGAGAAGGGGAAAAAATAATCCTCGGGAGGACGGGAACAACCGGAGTCAGAAACAGTTCCCTCTGATGATGAGGAAGAGGAAGAAGAAGAGCCTGCGCCGGAGGCGACACGAGGTTGTAATTATGGGGCATTTCGACGATGCAAGCCCCCTACTTTTGATGGAAATGGCACTGCTGATGCTGCTCACCGGTGGGTAAGAGAAATAGAAGTTGTATTGAATATCCGCGAGTGCCGGGAGGACCCGAAAGTAAAGTTTGATGCCCATTCTTTTGTGGACTCGGATCTGTGCTGGTGGGACAATATAGTCCAAGCCGAGGGTAGCAAGGCCATCGGGAGGATGAGATGGTCTGAACTGAAGAAGTTGGTGATGAGGAGTTTTGTCCTCATAGAGAAATGGATATAGTTAAGAAAGAATTCCTGCAACTGGAGGCGGGAACCATGACACACCAACAGTAAACCACCAATTCAACGAGATGGCGCGTCTGGTGTCGGATCAGGTGACACCTCTGTCTCGAAAGATCAAGAGGTATATTCAGGGTTTGCCAGTGGATAATCGCAGGCATATGATCGCTGCCCGACCGAGCACGTTTAGGTCGGCGATGGACTTGGCAGGGAGATTATATGATGAAAGGGCTATGGTGGTGGTGGCTGAGGGTGGAAAGAAGAGTGGTGGTGATCGGAACTGCCAGGGGAAGAGATTTGGTCGGGGTAATGTCTCGACGGTTAAGAAGAAGGCACGGGTGGATGACCGCCATGTAGCCACATTAAGTGCGGGGTCGAAAAGGTGTGGCAAGTGTGGAAGGGAGCATGCAAGAGAATGTAGGTTGGGATTTAACGGATGCTTCAAATGTGGGAAGGCGGGGCATATAGCAAGGACTGTCGTACGGTCTGATGCTTTAACTGAGGAGAAGAGGGTCATATGAGTAGGGATTGTAAGAAGCCAAGGGCCGAGGGTTCCGGGGCTAAGAAGACGGGAGGTGAAGGACCGAGGGCGAGTGCTAGGGCATTCACTATGACACAGGAGGATGCTAGGACGGACCCTAATGTTGTGCCGGTACGTTTCTAGTGAACCAAACTTTAGCTTCTGTGTTATTGATTCGGGTGCCAGTAAAAGTTTTATTTCTGCTGCTTTCTGTGCTAAGCTTCCTGTTAGTAGTAGACGTGTTGATGCGCCCTTCGATGTAGAAACTGCCATAGGTAAGTCTACCAGGATTTCTAAGATGATAGAGAACTGTGATGTGGAACTTGAGGGTCATAAGTTTCCTGTTAGACCGTTCGTGATGACCTTGGATGGTTTTGATTTGTTTCTTGGGATGGATTGGCTGGCGGACTCTAGGTGAACATTGTGTGTCGCAAGAAGTTGATTCGTTGACAGCGCCTGACGTGAGTTTGGTAACTGTTTATGGAGATCGGGTCGCAAAGATCCCAAAAGTTATCTCAATGGCGGTGGCGGGAAAGTGTATGAGGCGTGTATGTAATGTCTATTGGCCTATGTAAAGTATGTGGATACACCAACACTATAACTATCTGATGTACCGGTTGTGTGTGACTTTCCAGACGTGTTCCCAGAAGACCTACCAGGAGTGCCACCTGACAGAGAGATTGAGTTTTAGATTGATCTGATACCGGGTGCCCAGCCTGTTGCCAAGGCACCGTATCGGTTGGCTCCGACGGAGATGAAGGAATTGATGGAGAAGTTGCAAGAGCTTCTTGATAAGGGATTCATTAGACCGAGTATCTCTCCTTGGGGTGCTCAGGTCCTGTTTGTGAAGAAGAAAGATGGTAGCAAGAGGATATGCATTGACTACCTTGAGTTGAACATCCTGACGGTGAAGAACCAATCCCCCTTACAAAGAATAGACGATTTGTTCGATCAGCTTCAAGGTGCCAATTGATTTTCAAGGATAGATCTTCGATCTGGTTACCATCAGTTGAAGGTGAAGGAGCAGGATGTTCCTAAAACAGCTTTCCGCACGCGCTATGGTCACTACGAGTTCTTGTCATGTCTTTTGGTTTGACCAATGTGCCAGCTACTTTTATGGATCTGATGAATCGGGTGTGTCAGCCGATGTTGGATAAATCAGTGATTGTGTTTATTGATGATATCCTGATTTATTCGAAGAGCGAGATTGAGCACGCCGGTCACATTCGGGAGGTTCTGGAGACGTTGAGAAAGGAGAAGTTGTACGCCAAGTTCTCCAAGTGTGCATTTTGGTTGCACAAAATTCAATTCTTAGGTCATGTGGTAAATCCCGACGGGATTATGGTGGACCCGGCTAAGGTGGAGGCAGTGATGCAATGGAAGTCTCCAAAGACACCGTCCGAGATCCGTAGTTTCTTGGGTTTGGCAGGCTATTACAGAAGATTCATCCAAGACTTTTCGAAGATCGCTTCTCCACTAACCAAGTTGACCGGGAAGATGTAAAGTTTGTATGGGGTCAAGCTCAAGAGAAGGCGTTCGATGAATTGAAGGCGAGGTTGACTCAAGCTCCTATTCTGTCATTACCTGATGGAAGCGAAGATCTGGTGGTTTATTCTGATGCTTCCTACTCGGGGTTGGGATATGTGTTAATGCAAAGAGGGAAGGTTATAGCTTATGCATCCCGATAGTTGAAGGTTCATGAGGTCAATTATCCTACTCATGACTTGGAGCTAGCAGCTGTGGTCTTTGCGCTAAAGATTTGGAGGCATTATCTTTACGGGATGAAGTGCACCATCTTCACTGACCACAACAGCTTGAAGTACTTTTTGGGCAGAAATATCCGAATATGAGGTAGAGATGATGGTTGGAGCTTATAAAGGATTATGATTGTGAGAACCATTACCATCCGGGCAAAGCCAACGTGGTGGCTGATGCCCTTAGCCGAAAAGAGAGGCCCGAGCCGATTCGGGTGAAAGCGTATCAACTAATCATGACATCTGATGTGATGAAGCAAGTTAAAGAGTTTCAAGATGAGGCATTGAAAGAAGATCATCTTAACTCTGAAAGAATGATATGTCTGATTGGGGAATTGGGTGAAAACACATGTGGTGTTAAATCTCGATTTGAATGGGTGTGGATTCCTCGTTTTGGGGATCTACGGGTGAAGATCATGGATGAGGCTCACAAAACTTGATACTCTATTCATCCCGATGCTACAAAGATGTACCAAGACATGAAGAAAGATTATTGGTGGCCGGGTATGAAGCGTGACGTGATGGAGTATGTGAGTAAGTGCCTTACTTGTTTGCAAGTGAAGGCGGAACATCAGAAGCCGTATGGGAAGATCCAACCTTACTGCCACATACTCCGAAAGGGTACGATGCCATATGGGTGATTGTTGACCGTTTGACGAAGAGTGCTCACTTCCTACCGATCCGCGAGACATATTCGTCTGAGAGGTTAGCGGATCTATTCATTAAGGAAATTGTAACTCTTCATGGTGTACCAGTGTCTATTGTATCTAATCGTGACACCCGGTTTACATCCAAATTGTGGAAGAAATTCCACCGCCATGGGGACGAGGTTACATATTAGCACATCTTATCATCCCCAAAATGATGATCAGTCAGAAAGGACCATTCAGACATTAGAGGACATGCTTCGGGCATGTGTATTGATTTTGGGGAAGTTGGGATGACCACCTACCGTTAGCCGAATTCTCATACAACAACAGTTATCATGCCAGTATCGGTATGCCACCTCATGAGATGCTATACGGTAGGAGATGCAAATGCAGAACACCAGTCTGTTGTGGTGATATTGGTTAGAAAGAACGAGGAAGCGTCAAGGTAATCGAGGCTACGACTGAGAAGCTTGAAAAGATCAAGGCCTTCATGAAGGCAGCCAAAGATAAACAGAAGTCGTATGTTGATAAATGACACAAACTGATTGAATTCCAGGTGTGTGACCGGGTTATGTTGAAGGTCTCACCTTGGAAGGGTTTCATCCGATTCAGGAAGCGGGGCAAGTTGAGCCCAAGGTATATAGGCCCTTCCGAATCATTGCTCGAGTAGGAGAGGTGGCCTATGATTGGAATTACCAGATGAGTTAAGTGGAATTCACCGACCTTCCACGTATCTCATCTAAAGAAGTGTTTGGCAGACGAAGATATGACTGTTCCATTTGAATATATTGAAGTAGACGAACGACTCAATTATGTGGAGCAACCAGTGGCAATCATCGATCGAAAGGAGAAAATACTGAGAAATAAAGTGGTTCGTCTTGTGCATGTACAGTGGAAGCACATGAAGGGATCCGAGTCAACGTGGGAGACTGAGGAAGAAATGAGACAGCATTACCCACACTTGTTCGAGGAATAACAGGTTTCGGGGACGAAACCTATTTAAGGGGGTGGACTTGTAATACCCGGTTATTATTTATTTTGAAGTCGACGAATAAAGAAGAAAATAAATAAAGTCCAAAGCCGAGGACCAAACTCGCCAACGAGAGAAAGTGGGCATGTGGTGATATTTGTAGGGAGAGGGCAGCCATAACCCTCTCCCCACACTCACATTTTCAGCAAACAACAGAGGAGAAGAGAGAAAGAAGAGAAAAAGGAGAAAAGTTGGTTCGGGTTGATTCGGGTGATCAAAAATCGTTGAGAAGCGGGTCAAATTGAAGCTCTTCTCATTGTGGTCGTTTATGTGAGTTCTAGGACCCCTCTTTTACATGTTTTTAATGATTTGGGGCTGGAACACATCTGAAAATCGGGTTTTGAGTGTGTATGTGTTTGACCGTTTGTGTATGTGTGTGTGAGTGTATGATTCGTTTGGGTCTTGCTTTTGAGCTTGTGTGTCTTGAATGGTGTTGTGGCATGCATTCCTGAGGTTTAGGATGGTTGATTTGGGCTTAGAATGGGTTTAGATGAGCTTGGAGGTCAAAAATGGCAGATTAGGTTCGGGATGAACTACATTCTGCACCAGCTAGGGCTAGGCGACCGAATCGAGGCCATATGACCGATTGAGGTGCGATTGGGGTTCATTCGCATGATTGATGTCCATTCGCACGACTGAGAGTTCATTCGCACGATAGGGAGCCCAGTCGCATAAATGCTCACTGCATTAGTTCCATCCGCATTAGGTCCATTCGCATGGGACTCATCGCATGGAGTCCATCCATACTAGTGTCATTCGCACGAATGGGTGTTCACCCGCATGGGTATTCATCCACATTGGTCCATTCGCATGATGCTCAGTTGCATGGAGGCCATGCGACTGAAGGGTGTCCATACGCCCTAATAGGGCTATTGCACCCAAGGAAACATGTAGTTTAACTTCTGACTTTCGGGGAACAAGTGCAGATGTAAGTTTTTGACGTAAAGGTTTCCGTAAGTTCATGTAAGATGACTGTTAGGCCTCAGAGAGCATGTTGTGCATGATGATGATGATGTTGCATGATTATGCATGTTATGTATGTATGATGTTGCTCTGTATGATGCTGATGGCTGTGTATGTTATGTTCCTTATTATGTTGTAAGTTTATCTTTCCTGTGGCTTTACGTGTTACATTAATGAACGAAATGAAAGTAGTATGTAACGTAAAGTGAAAGATAAAGAAAAGAGGAACATGAAGTAAGAATGCATGCATTAATAAAAGATGAAAGTAAAGAAAGTCTTGCAAGCATAGTATGTTGAGACACACCATTAAAAGGTGTTAGCCCAACGGTGTGCGGGTTCACTACCCCGGGATGATGCACATCGGGGTCTTTCTTTGTGATTGACCATTTGTATAGCCCCATTGCTGAATACCCTAGGTACTGTGATCAGAGTTTGTAAGGCCCCGTTCCCGGGACGCTTACAGCTGGTGATTCATCGCACATAAAATGTATACTTTGCATTTATTCATCAAAACATTGCAGCGGAAACATTAAACAAATGGCATTTCATTTCATCATAAGAACTTTTGCAAAATAATGCATCGTTTGCCGGTTACAAAATTACATTGTTGTATTACATCACAAAAGCTTTAAATAAATGGATGGCGTCCAAAAGAGTTGAGTAGCCGCCTCGTGCCATCCTCAGCAACGTTTACCTGCCAACTGAAAAACGTATAAAAGTCAGCATTGCTGAGTGAGTTCTAGTTTAATAATAAAACATACATAAAATCGTTATTTATTTCTTTTCAGAGTCCATACTATACGTTTCATTCGTTCGTGATCATACATCATACGTACATACAGATAATATCATTATTATCTTCCATTACTTTCGTTAACCTTCGTTCATTCATTACATCTACTGACATGTACATTACCCCGAACATTGTGCACGAAGCTAGTTACTGGGCCTGAGGTCTTTCATAGACCTCGAACATTGTGCACGAAGCTGACTCCAGTACCTAGGGCAAGTACATTCACCATTTATCTTTTCTTTTCATTCCGGATCAATGCCATATGCTATACCACGAACATTGTGCACAAAGTTGGTTACTGGGCCTGAGGTCTTTCATAGACCCTGAACATTATGCACGAAGCTTACTCTAGTACCTGGGGCAAGCGGCAAGGATCACATACATATGGTCAATCACAAGGAGTGGACCCCAGTGTGCATCCTTCTGGGGTAGCTAACCCAAACATAGTTGAGCTAACACCCTTTATTGGGTGTGGACCTCCATACATTTGCTTGCAAGACTTTTTACGTTTATTCATTCGTTAATGAATGCATTCATTCATCATGTTCCTCTTTCATTATCTTTCACTTTACGTTACATAATACTTTCAGTTCATTCATTAACATAACACGTAAAGCCATGGAAAGATAAACATTCATCATTATAGGAACATAGCATAACATATCATTCATACATCATCATACAAGGCATGATTCATACATAACATGTATCATGCATAACCATGCAACATCATCATCATCATCATCATAAGCATCAATCACAATGCATAACATGCCCCTCATACCATCTATGACTTCAAAAGTCAACTTATATAGTCCCCCGGGAGTTTCCCAAGTCAAAGCCTACTTTACACATTTTCCCCAAAAATTAGAAAAATATTCTAAGTCCTAGGCGCATGGGCACTATGCAGGCGCATGGACACTATTCAGGCGCATGGGGAACACTTAGGCGCATGGGCCACTTTCAGGCGCATGGGCCACTTTCAGGTGCATGGGTACTGTTCAGGCGCATGGAGAATCCTGGACGTCTGAACACTTAGTAAATTCTAGCCCAATCCAGGTGCATGGATACTATTCAGACGCATGAACACTTAGGCGCATGGGCCACTTGGGCGCATGGGCACCTATTGGGGCGCATGGCCCTACACTTAGTCATCCGACTAATATTTCTAGGCGCATGGATCACTGTTCAGGCACATGGGCTATACTCAGACTTTTCTAAGGCAAATTTTGGGCGCATAAGCTATTGTAAAACATGTTTCTAGGATATTTTCAATCCTAATCATCAAACCCATCGGTTCTAAGCATAATGTGGCTATTCTAAACATGAATAACCTATAAACATTCAAGAACCAACATCCAACATACACATTACATACGGGTATTCACACATAAACTTGTAAAATCATTTTAATACGTTTCCAGCCCCAAAGGTAGTTTAAAACATGTAAATACCGGGGTCTAGAACTCACTTGGTGCAACTTGGGTGTTCTTCCTTTTAACCCGCTTGCAAAGAGTTCAAAACACCTAGAAACAACATCCAAAAACACACACACCCGAGCACAAACACAACCCATAAGCATATAAACACATAACGGGATAAAACCCGACATAAAAACATAAAAACCTTAAATTCACTTTTCTTCTACCTCTTCTTCATCAATCCGAGAGTATTCTCTGCTCTCTCTCTAAAACCGAGACAAATGGTGAAATGAGGTGAGGGTGGGCGGCCATACCACCTTTACACCAACTTTTGAAAGTTTTGTCCTTTTTGGACACTTTTAGTCCCTCCACTTGGACCTTATTGCCTTTCTTGCTTTTATTCTTCATATCTTGACTTTTAAAAATAACCGGGTGTTACAGAGGGGCGATGCACCATTATAGCTGGTGTATGATAGACCTAGGTTCGATACTAGGAATAGCTGGGTATTGCATATAGCAGTGGTACACCTAAACTCTACCCTAGGTATTGTGATCAGAGGTGCGATGCACCATTTAGCTGTCTATGATAGACCTAGGTCCAGTACCAGGAAATAGCTGGGTAAAGTTTATGGTTAAAGGAAAAGAAAGAAGTAATGATGAAAGATTGAAAGCATGAAAGATTAAAGAAGATAATAATGATATTATCTATGTGTACATATGTTGTATGATCACATGAAAGTAAAGAACGATTTTAACGAAAGAAAAATATGTTTTATTTTATAAAACTAGAACTCATTCAGCAACGCTGATGTGTTTCTAGTTGTCAGGTAGTGATTGCTGAGGATGGCACGAGGTGGCTACTCAGCATTTTTGGGATGGCATCCATTTATTTAATGCTTTTGTGATGTAATGCAACAATGTATTTTACAACTGATTAACGATGTATTGTTTTGCAAAAGTCTTTATAATTAAAGAATGAGATGTCATTTTTGAATGTTCCGTTGCAATATTTATGTAAGAGAAATGAAAATGTATGTTTTATGTGTGATGATTTACCAGCTGTAAGCGTCCCAGGAACGGGGCCTTACATCTAGGGCCTAATACAATTTAAGTAATCCTATGTTAGGTAATGGTCCAACTAACTAGTTATTGTAATGGTTGGATATTGGTTTACTCTATCTTGTTTAAGCATGGATGATCAGTCCATGCCTAACTAAGGCTAGGCTACCTAATATTCACCTCTTACAATAACCTAACACCTAAAAATAATAATATTAATAATACCTTAAAAACTCCTAATAATAATAATAATAATAATCTAAAATAAATAACAATTTACTTGGCATAAACATAAATAAGAACATACAATAAAACTATCTACGACAATTTGATGTAGAGTCTCCCTACTCGCTCCTACACGAGCTCTAAAAATGACTAATAACAATACCAATAGGGTATCAATTACTCTGATTCTCATAATACTAGAGCGTTACCAAGAAAATTTAAAACCGAAATTCAATCTTAAAATCTCTATTTGTAAGAA
>CM046458.1:60880578-60938078 GCA_025506515.1 Flaveria trinervia | reverse complement strand
CGTTACATAATACTTCATTCATTCATTAACATGACACGTAAAGCCACCAGAAAGATAAACATACATCATAATAAGGAACATATCACACGCAATCATCATCATCATACAGGGCAACATCATACATACGTAACAAGCCTAAACATGCAACATCATAATCGTCATGCCCAACATGCTCTCTAAGGCCTCAATCGTCATCTTACATGCTCTTACGAAAACCTTTACGTCAAAACTTACATCTGCCCTTTCTCCCGAAAGTCAGAAGTCAAACTACGCTTCCCACGGGTGCAACAGCCCTATTCGGGCGTATGGACACCCTTCAGTCGCGTGGCCTCCATGCGAGTGAACATTATGCGAATGAACTAATGCGGATGAATACCCATGCGAATGAATGTTTGGTCGTGCGAATGGACAATGCGGATGAACCTTAAGCGAATGGGATTAATGCGGATGAGCACTTATGCGACTGGACCTTCAGTCGCATGACCTCCATGCGACTGGCCTTTCAATCGTGCGAATGGACATTCAATCATGCGAATGGACCCCAATCGTGCGAATGGACCCCAATTGCACCCTAATCGGCCGTATGGCCTCCATTCGGCCTCCAGTCGGTCGCCTTGCCTAGCTGATGCAGAATGCAGTTCATCCCAACTGCAGCCGAGGGTTTTCGGCCTCCAAACTCATCTAAACCAATTTTAAGCCCAAATCGACCATCCTAAACCTTAGGGATGCATACCACGACACCATTCAAGCACACACAAGTTCACAATCAAGCCACAAACGCATCATACATACACATACACAAACAGGTCAACATACACACACTCAAAAAAACCCTTTCAGATGTTTTCCAGCCCCAAAATCGTTAGAAAACAAGTAAAAGTGGGGTTCTAGAACTCACACAAATGACCACGACGAGTAGAGCTTCGGTTTGACTCGTTTCTTAACAACTTTGGCTACTCGAACCAACCCGAACCAATACTTTTCCTCTTTTTCTCTTCTTTCTCTCTTCTCCTCTTTCTTTGGCTGATTTGTGAGTGTGGGGGAGAGGGTAGGGCTGCCCTTTCCCTTATATACTCCCACTCACCCGACTTTCTTTCGTTGGTGAGTTTGATCCCTCGACTTTGGACTTTATTTCTTTTCTTCTTTAGTCGGCTTCAAAATAAATGAATAAATAATCAGGTGTTACAAGTCCACCCCCCTTAAATAGGTTTCGTCCCCGAAACCTGTTATTCTTCGAACAAACGTGGATAATGCTGTCTCATTTCTTCCTCAGTCTCCCACGTTGACTCGGATCCCTTCCTGTGCTTCCACTGTACACGCACAAGAGAAACCACTTTATTCCTTAGCCTTTTCTCTTTCGGTCGATGATTGCCACTGGTTGCTCCACATAATTAAGCCGTTCATCTACTTCGATATCTTCCAATGGGACAATCATATCTTCATCTGCTAGGCTCTTCCTAGATGAGATACGTGGAATGTTGGGTGAATTCCATTTAACTCATCCGGTAACTCCAGTCTATAGGCCACCTCTCCCACTCGAGCAATGATTCGGAAAGGGCCTATATACCTTGGGCTCAACTTGCCCCGCTTTCTGAATCGGATAATACCCTTCCAAGGTGAGACCTTCAACATAACCCGGTCACCCACCTGGAACTCAATCGGCCTGCGTCGTTTATCAGCATACGACTTCTGTCTATCTTTGGCTGCCTTCATAAAGGCTTTGATCTTTTCAATCTTCTCAGTCGTAGCCTCGATTACCTCGACGCTCCCCAATCCCTTCTGACCAATATCACCCCAACAAACGGGCGTTCTGCATCTCCTACCGTATAGCATCTCATATGGTGGCATACCAATACTGGCATGATAGCTGTTGTTGTAGGAGAACTCGGCTAACGGTAAGTGGTCATCCCAACTTCCACCAAAATCAATCACACATGCTTGAAGCATGTCTTCCAATGTATGAATGGTCCTTTCTGACTGACCATCGGTTTGGGGATGACAAGCCGTGCTAATATGTAACCTCGTCCCCATAGCGTCGTGGAATTTCTTCCAAAATTTAGATGTAAACCGAGTGTCGCGATCAGACACAATAGACACCGGCACACCATGACGAGTTACAATTTCCTTGATGAACAGACCGGCCAACCTCTCAGATGAATACGTCTCGCGGATCGGTAGAAAGTGAGCACTCTTCGTCAAACGATCAACTATCACCCATATGGCATCGTACCCTTTCGGAGTACGTGGAAGCTTCGTAATGAAGTCCATGGTGATGTGCTCCCACTTCCATTCTGGTATATCCAAAGGTTGGATCTTCCCATACGCTTTTGATGCTCTGCCTTCACCTGTAAGCAAGTAAGGCACTTACTCACATACTCCACCACGTCACGCTTCATACCCGGCCACCAATAATCTTTCTTCATGTCATGGTACATTTTCGTGGCACCAGGATGAATGGAGTATCGAGTCTTAGCTTCATCCATGATCTTCGCCCGTAGATCCCCAAAACAAGGAATCCACACACGACCAAATCGGGTCCTAACACCGAGTGTGTTTTCACCCAATTCCGCGACCAGACCTCTCATTCTCTTAGAGTTAAGATGATCCTCTTTCAACGCCTCATCTTGGAACTCTTTGACTTGCTTCATTACATTGGAGGTCATGATCAACTGATATGCTTTCACCCCGAATCGCTCTGGTCTCTCCTTCCGGCTAAGGGCGTCAGCCTCTACATTGGCCTTGCCCGATGGTAGTGGATCTCATAATCATAATCCTTTATAAGCTCCAACCACCTCCTCTGCCTCATGTTCAGATCCTTTTGCTCGAAGAAGTACTTCAATCTCTTATGGTCGGTGAATATGGTGCACTTCGTCGCGTAGAGATAGTGCCTCCAAATCTTTAGTGCAAAGACCATGGCTGCTAGCTCCAAGTCATGAGTGGGATAATTAACCTTATGAACTTTCAACTGTCGGGATGCATAGGCTATAACCTTCCTCTCTGCATTAACACACACCCCAACCCTGAGTAGGAAGCATCAGAATAAACCACCAGATCTTCGCTTCCGTCGGGTAATGACAGAACAGGAGCTTGAGTCAGTCTTGCCTTCAGCTCTTCGAACGCCTTCCCTTGAGCTTAACCCCATACAAACTTCACATCCTTTCAGGTCAACTTAGTTAGTGGAGAAGCAATCTTAGAGAAGTCTTGGATAAATCTTCTATAGTAGCCCGCCAAACCTAAGAAGCTACGGATCTCGGTTGGCGTCTTTGGTGACTTCCATTGCATAACCGCCTCCACTTTCTCCGGGTCCACCATTATCCTGTCAGGATTCACCACATGACCCAAAAACTGAACTTCACGCGACCAAAACGCGCACTTGGAGAATTTAGCATACAATTTCTCCCTTCTCAACGTCTCTAGAACCTCCCGAATGTGACCGGCATGCTCTACTTCGCTCCTCGAGTAAATCAGGATATCATCAATAAACACAATCACTGATTTATCCAGCATCGGCCGACACACACGATTCATCAAATCCATAAAAGCAGCTGGCGCGTTGGTCAAACCAAAAGACATGACAAGAAACTCGTAATGACCATAGCGCGTGCGGAAAGCTGTTTTAGGGATATCTTGTTCCTTTACCTTCAACTGATGATAGCAAGACCGAAGATCTATTCTTGAAAACCAACTGGCACCCTGAAGCTGATCGAACAAATCATCTATTCTCGGTAAGGGGTATCGGTTCTTCACTATCAACTTGTTCAGCTTGCGGTAGTTAATGCACATCCTCGTACTACCATCCTTCTTCTTTACAAACAGGACCGGAGCACCCCAGGAGAGATACTCGGTCTAATGAACCCCTTATCAAGCAACTCTTGCAACTGTTCCATCAACTCTTTCATCTCTGTCGGAGCTAACCGATATGGTGCCTTGGCAACAGGTTGGGCACCCGGTATCAGATCAATCTGAAATTCAATTTCTCTGTCAGGTGGTACCCCTGGTAAATCTTCTGGGAATACGTCTGGAAAGTCACACACAACGGTACATCAGACAGTTGTGGTGTTGGTGCATCTACATCCTTTACATAAGCCAAGTAGGTGCTACATCCACGCCTCATACAATTTCCCGCTACTGCCATTGAGATCACCTTCGGGATCGTCGTGACTCGATCACCATAAACCATTACCAAACTTCCGTCAGGCGCTGTCAACCGAATCATCTTCTTGTGACACACAATGTTCGCCTCGAAGTCCGCCAACCAATCCATCCCAAGAACCAAATCGAAACCACCAAGGTCATCACAAACGGTCTAACAAGAAACTTATGACCCTCAAGTTCCACATCACAATTCTCTATCATCTCAGAAATCCTGGTAGACTTACCTATGGCAGTTTCTACCTCAAAGGGCGCATCAAAACGTCTACTACTAATACGCAGCTTAGCACAGAAAGCATCAGAAATAAAACTCCTACTAGAACCAGAATCAAATAGCACAGAAGCTAAAGTTTGGTTCACCAGAAACGTACCGGACACGACATCAGGGTCTGTCCTAGCTTCCTCCTGTGTCATGGTAAATGCCCTGCCGCTCGCCCTCGGTCCTTCACCTCCAGTTCTCTTCATCCCAGAACTCTCAGCCTTCGACTTCTTACAATCCTTACTTACGTGACCCTCTTCACCACAATTATAGCACCGGACTATACGACAGTCCCTTGCTAGGTGCCCCGCCTTCCCACATTTGAAGCACAAGTTTGACCCAAACCTACATTCCCCACTGTGCTCCCTTCCACACTTGCCACACCTTTTCGCCCCCACACTTGATGTGACCACACGACGATCATCCATTCGTGCCTTCTTATTACCCGTCGAGGCATCACCCCGACCAAACCTATTCCCCCGCCAATTTCGATCACCGCCACTCTTCTTGCCACCCTCAGTCACCACCACCGTTCTCTCATCGTACAATCTCCCTGCCAAATCCACCGTCGACCTAAACGTACTCGGCCGGGCAGCTATCATGTGCTTGCGAATATCCGCTGGCAAACCCTGAATATACCTTTTAATCTTTCGTGACAAGGGTGTCACCTCATTCGGCACCAGACGTGCCATCTCGTTGAATTTAGTGGTGTACTGCTGGTGCATCATAGTTCCCGCCTCCAGTTGCAAGAACTCCCTTTCGACCTTGTCCATTTCCCGTTGAGGACAAAATTCCTCAATCACCAACTTTCTTAGCTCAGGCCATTTCATTTTCCCAATGGCCCTACTACTCTCAGCTTGGACAATGTTGTCCCACCAGCACAGAGCTGAATCCACAAAAGAGTGGGTAGCAAACTTCACCTTCTGTTCCTCTCGGCACTCGCTGATATCGAGAACAGCCTCCATTTCCCTCACCCACCAGTGAGAAGCTGCAGCAGTGCCATTTCCATCGAAAGTAGGGGGCTTGCATCTCATAAAAGCCCCATAATTGCATCCTCGTGCCGTCTCCGGCGCAAGCTCTTCTTCTTCCTCTTCGTCATCAGATAGAACCGTTTCCGGCTCTGTTTGTTCCCGTTCTCCAAAGGATCTGTTTCTTTCTTTTCTTTCCCCTTCTCGTACAGCCTTAATAACTTCAGTCACCACAGACGGTAAGATTGTCTGCATGACCTGATGGACTTCTTCTACAACAGCCTCATTTACTGGGGCTCTCAGATTGGCGCTTTCGTCGCCACCCTCTGGATGATGGGTCTCTGGTTCTTCATGAACCACTTTCTCCACTCTGGGTCTCCCTCTCTTGGGTCGCAGTTCAGCACCGTGACATCCACCCCGTGAAGCTTTCGAAGATCTACCTCCGTCCATCACACGCACACTGAAAGATTCAAACACCAACACGGTCATTCAAGGGAATAGCTCAGTTTATGTTAGGTATAGTAAGTCCCTAATTACAGTGGCCAGTTGTGATTAGCCACTTACTTTACTCTTCACACCCTGTGCATTACCTGTCCTAGCCACATCAGTATTTAAATCTACATACAACACATAACCACATACCATGCGCACATAAAACCGGTTAACTTTGCGAAAATACCTGATGGCACGCAGCTACTCAGGTTGGCATCCCATTCCTATTTCATCCCATTCTCAGTTTAAGATTAGGTTTATTTTGAAATTTTACCCATTTCACTTAAACTTTGGCTCTGATACCAACTTGTAAGGCCCCGTTCCCGGGACGCTTACAGCTGGGTTCTCATCGCACATAAAACGTATAATTACATTTGTATTTTATAAAATCGCAGCGGAAAACTAAAACAATCTTTCATTTCCATGTAAATGCTTTTGCAAATTAATACAACATTCATTACAAAATAGCTTGTTCGCATTACAATGCAAAAACATTAATCAAAAGAATGCCATCCCAAAAGAGCTGAGTAATCGCCCATGCCATCCTCAGCAATCATTATCTGCCAACTGGAAACACATCAAAGTCAGCGTTGCTGAGTGAGTTCTAGTTTTATAAATAAAACATACTTTACTTTACATTCGTTCACGATCATACATCATACGTACATACAGATAATATCAGTATTATCTTCATCATTCCGTTCATTAACTTTGCTCATTCAATGTGTTACATTATTGTTCACTTCTCTATCTAGATCCGGTTAGACTTTACCTCTTTATGGCACTCAGCCACGATTACTGAGGTCGAATGACCAAGATCCTGTTTTGTACATTATTCCGATAATTCATTTACGTTCATTCATACTTCGTTCTTTCATACAAAATCTTTCGTTCATTTATACTTTCGTTCCTTCGAGTCTGTTGCGACAACAGGGTCGCTCACCTCATTAACATCCCAACGACTTCGCGCTATCCGAGTCTGTTGCAACCATAGAGTTGCTCACCCCAATTGCCAATTTCAACGATAGCATGCTATCCGAGTCTCTTGCAACCATAGGGTTGCTCACCTCATGGCAACTTCACAATAACGCCCTGTCCGAATCTGTTGCAACCATAGGGGTGCTCACGTCATAGCAATCTCAAGGATTTCATACCATCCGAGTCTGTTGCAACAACAAGGTTGCTCACCTCATTTATGTGCTTGCAAGCCTTTCCTTCGTCCGTTCATCATTCAATAATGCATGCATTCTTACTTTATGTTCCTCTTTCATTATCTTTCAACTTACGTTACATAATACTTCATTCATTCATTAACATGACACGTAAAGCCACCATAAAGATAAACATACATCATAATAAGGAACATATCACACGCAATCATCATCATCATTATACGGGGCAACATCATACATAAGTAACAAGCCTGAACATGCAACGCCATCATCATCATGCCCAACATGCTCTCTAAGGCCTCAATCGTCATCTTACATGCTCTTACGAAAACCTTTACGTCAAAACTTACATCTGCCCTTTCTCCCGAAAGTCAGAAGTCAAACTACGCTTCCCACGGGTGCAACAGCCCTATTCGGGCGTATGGACACCCTTCAGTCACGTGGCCTCCATGCGAATGAACACTATGCGAATGAACTAATGCGGATGAATACCCATGCGAATGAATTTTTGGTCGTGCGAATGGACAATGCGGATGAACCTTAAGCGAATGGGATTAATGCGGATGAGCACTTATGAGACTGGACCTTCAGTCGCATGACCTCCATGCGACTGGCCTTTCAATCGTGCGAATTGACATTCAATCATGCGAATGGACCTCAATCGTGCGAATGGACCCCAATCGCACCCTAATCGGCCGTATGGCCTCCATTCGGCCTCCAATCGGTCGCCTTGCCCTAGCTGATGCAGAATGCAGTTCATCCCGACTGCAGCCGAGGGTTTTCGGCCTCCAAACTCATCTAAACCCAATTTAAGCCCAAATCGACCATCCTAAACCTTAGGGATGCATACCACGACACCATTCAAGCACACACAAGTTCACAATCAAGCCACAAACGCATCATACATACACATACACAAACAGGTCAACATACACACAATCAAAAAACCCGATTTCAGATGTTTTCCAGCCCCAAAATCGTTAGAAAACAAGTAAAAGTGGGGTTCTAGAACTCACACAAACGACCACGACGAGTAGAGCTTCGGTTTGACTCGTTTCTTAACAACTTTGGCTACTCGAACCAACCCGAACCAACATTTTTTCTCTTTTTCTCTTCTTTCTCTCTTCTCCTCTTTCTTTGGCTGATTTGTGAGTGTGGAAGAGAGGGTAAGGGCTGCCCTTTCCCTTATATACTCCCACTCACCCGACTTTCTTTCGTTGGCGAGTTTGATCCCTTGACTTTGAACTTTATTTCTTTTCTTCTTTAGTCGGCTTCAAAATAAATGAATAAATAATCGGGTGTTACAAGTAAAATAAAAAAAATATTATCTATGGCGACGACATGTCGCCACTATAGATAAAGAAAATTCTTTAACCATCTGAAATAAATATAAATTATGATAAAATGTAACACCCAGTTATTTTAAAAAGGCAAGACATGAAGAATAAAAGAAAGAAAAGCAATAAAGTCCAAGTGGAGGGACTAAAAGTGTCCAAAAGGACAAATCTTTGAAAAGTTGGTGTAAAGGTAGGCATGGCCGCCCACCCTCACTTCACATCACCATTTTCTTCGGTTTTAGAGAGAGAGAGAGCAGGGGAAACTCTCGGATGAAGAAAAGGAAGAAGAAGAGAAGTCGAATTCAAGGTGTCTGAACTCATTACAAGCAGGTTAGAAAGGAAGAAACACCCAAGTTGCATTAGGTGAGTTCTTGACATCGGTTTTTACTTGTTTTAACTATCTTTGGGGCTGAAAATGTATTAAAACGATTTTCAAAGCTTATGTATGTTTAGCCGTATGTATTGTGCATGTTGGATGTTGATTCTTGAATGCTTAAAGGTTATTCATGTTTAGAATAGCCCCATTAAGCTTAGAACAAATGGGTTTGATGATTGGGTTTGAAAACATACTAGAAACATGTTACACAGAGGGTCCATGCGCCTAGATAAGGCTCATGCGCCTGAAAATTCCTTAGAAAGATATAAGTGTAATCCATGCTCCTGAACAGTAGCCCATGCGCCTAAGATTGCCTTAGAAATGTTTAAGTATAGCCCATGCACATGAACAGTGGCCCATGAGCCTAGAAATATTAGTCGGACGACTAAGTGTAGGGCCATGCACCCCAATAGTGCCCATGCGCCCAAGTGACTCATGCGCGTAAGTGTTCATACGCCCGAATAGTGCCCGTGCGCCCAAGTGGCTCATGCGCCTAAGTGTTCATTCGCACCAATAGTGCCCATGCGCTTGAATAGTTCATGCGCCTAAAGTGATAAAATGATTAAGTGTTGGATGATGCGCTTACATAGTGATGAAGCGCCCAAACAGGGCTCATGCGCCCAAATAGTGCCAAAGCGCCTAAGCACTTAGAAATTTTTACAGAAATTTCTGGGAGTCTGTGCTTTTAGGTTTTTGATCAAGGTTGACTAGGGCTTATTTATGATGATATTTCATGCATGGTTATGATTGTTCCTTATTATTATTATTGCTATTATTATTATTATTACTTATAGTATGTGACTTTACGTGGTATGTTATTGTCGTAACGTAAAGTATATCGTAATAATAAAGAGAAAGAGCAATGAAGAAAAGAAGAGGAACATTAATGAAAATGTTAACAAGTCTTGCAAGCTAACACGAGGTACACGACCATGTTGTCGTTAGCTCAACTGTACTGCGGGTGAGCTACCCTATTATGCACACAGGGTCAATTAATTGAGATTGGCAGGACCTTTGTAGCGTGCCCTGGGTGATTGGGTCGGCCTTGTACACAGTACACAGAACCCTTTCGAGGGATATAGTTGACCCTTTCGAGGGATATAGTTGACCCTTTCGAGGATATAGTTGACCCTTTCGAGGGATATAGATGGCCCATCACCCGTTTTTCCATCGCGCATATAGTTGGGGTATTGCTCATTGGTCCATAGAGAAAGTGAAAGATAAAGATAAAAGTTTACGGAACAGACAAGGCATACATTAAAGAGAACCAACAGTATTTGTTCATATAGTTAATGCGTGCTCGCATATACAGTACAGAATTGTATTTTACAGAAAAGAGTATTTTCATATACAACATATAGAAAGTATTTTATTACTTATAAAACTAGAGCTCACTCAGCAACGCTAACTTTTATTCAATTTCAGTTGGTATGTAATTATTGTTGAGGATGGCACGAGGGTGAAGCTACTCGGCAGGAAAAGACTGACATCCATTGGTATTCTATGTTGTTGTTGTTTTGTAATGCATTAAAACAATTCTTTTGTAAACAGTAAATGATGATGTATTGCTTAATAACAGTGTTTTAAATGAAATGAATGGTTTTTGATAAATCATTTCCGCTGCTTAAGTTTGTATAATTATAATGTGGAGTGTTTTAACTGCTGTGATTGACCAACTGTGAGGTGCCCGGGAACGGGGCCTTACAAGTTGGTATCAGAGCCAAAGTTTAAGAGAATCGGGTTAAATAAACTTTTAAAACCTAAACTTAAACTGTAAATGGGACAATTAGAGGGATGTCAGCCCGAGTAGCTACGTGCCATCAGGTATGTCTTTTCCTAATGTTAACCGGTATTATGTGCGCATGCTATTTGATTATGTGCTCTTAGTAGATTTAGATACTGATTAAGTCAGGATAGGAGGTGCTTGGGGTATGAAGAGTAAAGTTAGTGGCTAATCACAACTGGCCACTGTAAATAGGGACTTACTATACTTGACATAAACCAAGTGTTACCTTGAATGACCGCGTTAGTGTTTGAATCTTATAGTGTGCGTTTAGAGGATGGCTGGCGGTAGATCTTCAAAAGCCTCTCGTGGTGGAGGTTACGGTGCTGCTTCGCGACCCAAGAGAGGGAGACCCAGAGTCGAGAAAGTGGTTCATAAAGAACCATAGACCCCTCATCCGGAGGGTGGCGACGAGAGCGCCAATCTGAGAGCCTTAGTAAAGGAGGCTTTGGTGGAAGAGGTTCACCAGGTCATGCAGACGATTCTACCGTCTATGGTGACCGAAGTGATCAAGGCAGTAAGGGAAGGGGAAAGAAAGGAGAGAAACAGGTCCTCCAGAGGACGGGATTAACCAGAGCCAGAAACGGTTCCTTCTGATGATGAGGAGGAGAAGAAGAGGAGTCGGCGCCGAAGGTGACCCGAGGCTGTAACTATGGGGCGTTTATGAGATGCAAGCCCCCTACTTTCGATGGAAACGACACTGCTGCAACTGCTCACGGTGGGTGAGGGAAATGGAGGCTGTCCTCGATATCAGTGAGTGCCGTGAGAAATAGAAGGTGAAATTTGCTACGCAATCTTTTGTGGACTCGGCCTTGTGCTGGTGGGACAACATTGTCCAAGCCGAGGGTAGCAAGGCCATTGGGAGAATGAGATGGCAAGAACTGAAGAAGTTAGTGACTGAGGAATTCTGTCCTCACCAAGAGATGGACAAGGTAGAAAGAGACTTCCTGCAGCTGGAGGCGGGAGCAATGACACACCAGCAGTACACCACTAAATTAATGAAATGGCACGGCTGGTGCCCAATCAAGTGACACCACTGTCACGAAAGATTAAAAGATACATCCAGGGGCTGCCGGCGGATATCCGTAGGCATATGATCGTCGCCCGGCCGAGCACTTTCAGGTCGGCGGTTGATTTGGCTGGTAGATTATACGATGAACGCGACGTAGTGGTGGCTGAGGTGAATAAGAAGGATGGTGGTGGCCGGAACTGGAATGGGAAACGGTTTGGACGTGGTAGAGCCGCTCCAAACAATAAGGTGGCAAAGGTGGTGACCGACGTGTGGTCACAACTGGTGCAGGGTTGAAGAAGTGGCAAATATGGAAGGGAACATACTGGTGAGTTCAGGATGGGAATGAAGTATGCTTTAGGTGTGGCCAGCCTGGCCATATCGCTAGAGACTGTAAGAAGCCGAGGGTGGAGAGCTATGGAGCAGAGAAGAAGAAGCCGGAGGAAGGAGGGCAGAAGGCAAGTGCTAGAGCTTACACTATGACCCGGAGGAAGCCAGAGCTAATCCCCATGTTGTGTCAGGTATGTTTCTAGTAAACCGATTTTATGCCTCTGTATTGTTTGAAAGGTAAGTACACCATTCGATGTGCTAAGTTGCCTATTAGTAGTAGAAAGGTAAGTACACCATTCGATGTAGAAACTGCTATTGGTAAGTCCACTAGAATTACTGATGTGATAGGGGACTGTGCCATAGAACTAGAAGGTCATAGGTTTGCTGCTAAGTTACACGTGATACCCCTAGGTGGATTTGATGTAGTACTAGGGATGGACTGGTTAGCAACCTATGAAGCAAACATCGTGTGTCGCAAGAAGATGATCCGATTGACAGCGCCTCACGGGAATAAGGTGACGGTTTATGGTGATCGCGTCACGACGATCCCGAAAGTGATTTTGATGGCGATGGCGGGAAAGTGCATGAGGCGTGGATGTAGTGCCTACTTGGCCTACGTAAAGGATGTGGACGCACCAACACCACAACTATCTGATGCACCAGTTGTGTGTGACTTTCTGGATGCGTTTCCAGAAGATTTACCCGCGTGCCACCGATCGCGAGATTGAGTTCCAAATTGATCTGATACCCGGTGCTCAACCCGTTGCCAAGGCACCGTATCGGTTAGCTCCGACAGAAATGAGAGAACTGATGGAGCAGTTGCAAGAGCTGCTCGATAAGGGGTTCATTAGGCCGAGTATCTCTCCCTGGGGTGCTCCAGGCCTGTATGTCAAGAAGAAAGACGGTAGTATGAGGATGTGCATTGACTACCGAGAGCTGAAAAAGTTGATGGTGAAGAATCGATACCCCCTACCAAGAATAGATGATCTGTTTGATCAGCTCCAAGGTGCCAGTTGGTTTTTAAGGATAGATCTTCGATCTGGTTACCATCAGCTGAAGGCGAAGGAGCAGGATATCCCTAAGACAGCTTTTCGCACGCGCTACGGTCACTATGAATTCCTTGTTATGTCATTTGGTCTGACCAATGCGCCAGCAGCTTTTATTGACTTGATGAATCGAGTGTGTCGGCCAATGTTAGACAAATCAGTGATTATGTTTATTGATGATATCTTGATTTATTCGAAGAGCGAGGAGGAGCATGCCGATCACATTCGGGAGGTGTTAGAGACCTTAAGAAGGGAGAAGTTGTATGCCAAATTCTCCAAGTGCGCATTTTGGTTACGCGAAATTCAATTTTTAGGTCACGTGATAAATCCCGAGGGGATTATGGTAGACCCTGCTAAGGTGGAGGTTGTGATGCAATGGAAGTCTCCAAAGACGCCATCCGAGATTCGTAGTTTCTTGGGGTTGGCGGGGTATTATCGAAGGTTTATTTAGGACTTTCCAAGATCGCTTCTACACTGACCAAGTTGACCCGAAGGATGTAAAGTTTATTTGGGTCAAGCCCAAGAACAGGCGTTCGAGGATGTTAGGACCTGGTATTTGATCGAAATACCTAGAGATTAACGTGTAAACCAGATCAAATAGTGCGAAATCCTATTTGATTGGCGATCCATCAGTGAGAACACACGAAGAATCAATCAAGAATTGAAACTAACGTTAGAAATCGATTGGGAATCGATCTAATGTGTTCTATGAACTTGGAGAACGAATTGAGAGGTTTCTGGATGGCTAGGGTACGTCTGGAATCGTAATTAATCGAGAGTCTTTCTTTTTCACGAATTGAGTTGTATTTATAGGTTGGTATTATTCAATCGTGCGACTGAATCATTAGTTTGGTTCAGTCGTGCGATTGAACCATGCGGTTGATTCATTCTTACGACTGAGTGTTCAGTCGTGCGACTGAGCAAATCTTATGTTACAATCGTACAACTGATCCAGTCTCCTGGTTCAGTCGTGCGACTGAGTCATTCGTATGAAGGTGTTCATGCTTATGGTCCATTCGCATGGGCCATTCGCATGATAACTTCATTATATTATGTTTGAATGTATTAATTAGTAACATTATATGTAATCAATCAAGCAATCACTAACCTAATTAAGCAATTCAATGTCGACACATTAATGAAACATTAAACATTATAACTAACAACTATTAATATCATTTCATTAATCATACCAAACAAGATCTATTACATCACATATCATGATCTAGGGACATACATGTATCAACAAACTCCCCCTTGGACCTAGATCTCTCTAATGTCTTGTTTTCTTCATTACCTCCTCATATTTCTTGTACTTGTCCTCTTGTGTGACTCCCGCATGAATATCAAACGTGAAGCAAAGTCTTATGACATTTTTGGAATTGAAGTGCCTGTACAATATCTTGCGTATCATAGAACAGAGGCCACTTGTAGAGTGTATACATCATTTTCCGACAAGTTGGTAAGCCACATTGGATCGAATACTCTGATTGTATCCATTTGGCCCTCTTTATCTAGGACTATGACCGCTTCTGCTGTTCTCCAATCGTAGTACCACCACTTAAAGTGTGGTGTGAAATCCTTTGTCATTTCCCGAAGTGGGATTTTTGACATTGTGCGCGGAGGATTCCACTTCAACACAATCTTTGGTTTCCCAGTAATGGCATCCATCTCAGACCTTCTAATATACCTTGTAGGTTGTTGAGGTCTGAAGTTAATCCACCTGGTGTGGTACTCTTTCTTTAGGGCAGCCTCAAACCACCCTGACATCGTTCTCGGTCAGCATACAACAGCTTCAATTTGCCAGCTGGTTGAGCTCAAAACCAGTAGAGTCTTTAGATCATGTGGAAATCTAAGTACTCTATGCCCTTCTCCCTCTTAACGGCATAAACGTTAAGATCATCAAAATATGCCCATGCTATAATCCTGCCTGACACCTTAAGATGTTTCTTGACGCTGTAGAGCTTGGTGTAGGCATTCTTCTTTGGTGTAGTACGTTGGGCTCTAACTTCTTCAAAACATGCAGCCCACTCAGCCTTTCGAAGTCAACATCATCATTTGAGACTTGGGCTATGTCTTCTGCTTTCTCTGTTTCTTGCTCCATATTGTTCAACACCAAATAGTATCGCTGACAATGGATTCACCCAGATTGGGGACCACATTACCCTTATTGTCAGCGTACTGAGGGTACTCCTCGGCAGTGACATCTTCGATTTTTACATCATCAACATCGTTGAACTCTTCGTCACTAGTCGAATCGCATGTTGGAGCATCTTTTACTATTTCATCTGGATTTAGTTCAAAAAGCTCTGCGAGTTGCTCATTTGATAAGTCATGAATTATTTCCCCTTCTTCAGGGGTATAATTCACTGAACTCCTGACTATCCCTTGCAAATCAAGAATCATTGTTAGCTAAGACTTGACCTGCTGAAGGGGAGCAACGTCAAACTCATCTCTTTGTAATTTGATCTGTTTGATTTAAACATTTCACACATAAATCATTAGTAATTCATCAAACAGAAAAGGCATTAAAGTAATATAAACATTAAGTACATTGTGTTTAATTACATGATTCAAATACAAAAGAAGAAAATACATAATCATCTAATCTTTACTTTTTCTTGTATCAAGGTTTCATCACTTGTAGGGGCAAAGGTAGAGGCTGATTGATTTTGTCTGTTCTAGTCCTGTTCTTGACCTGTAGCAGTGGCCGATGCAGGTGCATCCCCTCTTTCTGCTTCTTCATTATCGTCACTCTCTTCATCTTCATCCACATCATCATCAGCACTATCATCACCATCTCCCTCTTTAATCTTCAGAGGCTCATCTTTAGATCCTTTAAGTTTGAGCATGATGGTCTTCTTAGCATCTCCAACTCTTCAATTTTCTTAGCAAAAGTGACTCTATGCTCTTGGAGTTGGCTATCTCGAGGCTCTGAGCAGCCATTTGCTGGGCCTGCTCCTTGATTAGCCGATCCTGCTCCGAGATCTGATATGACTGTACAGCAGTGAGATCTGCAAGCTATCGATCTGTGCAGTCTTTTCTTCATCAGCAGCTAACAGTCGCATCACCATACGTTTAGCGCTGAAAGCTGGTCCTCTACCCCAAATTGAGGTAGATGAGATCCATATATATGTGCGGGATCAGATGAGGGTCCTGATTGGTGGCTAGTGGTGGTGTGGTTGTGGTGAAGATAGGGTTGGGTCTGTGAGATATTGGAGGTGATGTAGGAGTGAAAGATATGGTGGTGGTTGGAATATTTACAGTGGTGGGAGGTGTGGTAGTGGTAGTGGTAGCTGTGGTGGTGGATGGTGTGTCTGAAGAGTGGTGGTAGTGGCTGTAGTGGCTGAGGTAGTAGTGATGAATGTCAACCGCCGCCTCTTCTTAGGTTTCTGCCCATGGGGTTGAGCCATCTGTTTTCTCCTCGTTCCCTTCGAGGTGGATGCTCCCCCTCCGACCTTGCCGATTGACCCTGGAACATAGGTCGGGTCGGTCTCTGTCGCTCCAGAGTCTCTTGGGTGCTCACCAACCACCCGAAGCCCATGTACTGTGGGAACCACTTTACTTTCCACAGTCCTGGTGAGGGGCTCCTCATCAGACTCTTCTTCTTCTTCTTCTATCTCAAGGACAAAATCGTGATGAAACCCAGCTGATTCGGTAACTTCTGCAGCCGGGGCGTATGCTGGAGGCACGACATCAGACGTAGTGCCGCTCTGTGGAACAGGCATATTGTCTCCGGCACCCCCACTATCGTCATCATCTGAATCATCAGTAGGTAGGACAATTGGCTCCACGTCAGAGTCACTGTCCTCGTGACGCCATTGGCGTCTCCCCGGTGCCACATAACTTTCATCTGCTAAATGGCCAATCAGCCTCTTTGCCTAGGGCTTAACTTGCTTGCCCCGGTACACCACCATCCTACCCGAAGTAGTGTCATCCATAAGTTCCAAAGTCACTGCATCGTGACTTTCCTTGGGGAGCTGAGGCAGCTTCTCATTGAATATCATCTGAAGAAATCTTGGATACATACAAAAACCTTCTTTCCCTTTTGTTTCAATGTTCTCTACCAATAAGCGAAGATCATATTAGAGAAGCTGAAAGGGTGGTTCAGCACCAGAGCCACGAAGGCATTCTGTATCTGATCGATAGGTCATCGAAACCACCCCTTCTCGAAGCGATCCACTAAGAATCACATGTGCCAGATATTTGTATTGTGGGCACAGGTTGCTCTTATTTAGCACCCCCGAGTTAATGTCCCCCGCATACTTGATTCGGAGGAAACACCCTCTCACTGTCAAAGGATGTAACTTAGTGGGGTGAGTATAGTCATCCCCAAACTCAAGGATTCTCTGGATGTCAGTAGCGGTAATGTCGATAGCTTGACCCAAAATGGTGCTTCTGATGCTGTATTGCTCACGAGATCGATCCACTGAGGCATTCTCCCAGAATCCCTGGTGTAGTGATTTGTAAGGCGTGCACGGCGTAGATATAGCCTTATGTATCCGTGAGCGTTTGAGGAAGGCTATAATCTCGGAGAACTTGGCCCCGTTCCGAGTCGTGTGGTCCAAATGGGCACATATGTTGCTTTGGATTAAGAGACCATCGGTCAGCCATTTTTCCTGAAACACAACACCTGATCATTAGTACATAATACATTGGAATTCAGTTCTAAGTGTAGTGTTTCACTTCCATTCTGATTCATTCATGCGAATGAATCATGCGACTGGAGTCATTCGGTTGTTCTTAAGTACGACTGAGTTCATTCGGTTAATTGAGACATGCGATTGAGTTCATCGGCTGATTTAACATGCAATTGAGTTCTCGGCTGATTGAGACTTGCGATTGAGTTCAATCGGCCGACTGGACTCATTCGGGTGGTTCATTCGGCCGAATGACTCAATCGTAAGGTTCAATCATGCGATTGGAGTTCATTCGAACGACCAGTCGCTTGCCCCACTGTTCGATCGCCTGTGGGTCGAATCTTGACCAATTAAGTCATTTAACAGTGTTTAATGGTCCATTATCCTCGTCTACTTGTCACTAATAACCTATTAAACTCAATTTTAACATTTTGCTTATTTACATAGGTGATTAGGTCATTTCACAGTTCAGTTCTTGATTCAATCCTTTGTCTCTATTCTAGGTTCGGTAATCTTCTGATTTTGGTAAGATTCAAAGAGTAATGTACCTGTAAATCGTCACTCGAATGTAAGAAACTTAACAGCAATGTAAATCAGGATCTGTAGCAATTTTGACAGAGTAACAGGAAGAGTGCGATTTGGTGCGATTTTGGTGTGATGAGGAACATGCGATCGACTGAGGCCCTTAATACTGAACCTAGGTTCAATCGGCCGACTGGCCTCATTCGCTCAGTTCATTCGGGCGACTGAGTCTCAGTCGTACGATTGGCCTAGTCAATCGCATTCAGTCGGCCGACTGAGTCTCAGTCGGTCGACTGCCTCATTCGGTCTTTTCCATTCGCATCTTCAGTTGACCGACTGAGCCTCAGTCGGTCGACTGCTTCATTCTCCCCCTTCTATTCGGTCGACTGGATCATTCTCATGTCCATTCGGCCGATTGGGAGCCATTCGCATAGTTGGTCCATAACCATGATCCAATCGTGCAAATGGGTCACACTTAGTGATTTACAGTCATTTTGAACATTTTACTTTTAAGACCCTTTTAACTTTTGACAATAACATTATAAGCTCTTAACCAATTCAGTCACCTCAAACATGACTCTTTTTAAAACACGTTGTCACCTCTGACGTGACTCTTTAAACTTTGAAAAACATGTGGCCATCTCAGACATGACCCTTTTAGGTGAGTTAATTCCATTCTGATTTTCCTAATGTAGTCCGACATACACACACACTAAAAGATTAAACTAGAAACTTAAACTAATACACAAATAAAATTTATTTGGACTTTTTGTGAGAGATAAAACCCTAAGATGGAAATCTATGGGATTTGGTTCCGGAATCGAAAACTTCAACTTAGATTGACCACACCTGGACCAATTCAATTTTGGAATCATACAGGAACATCAAATCATTTGGTACTTGTTATCAAAATCTTTCGATGCTCATTTTTGGTGTTCATCCAGAGTCATCAGCAGCTTTAGGGAATCATACTGGAACTCTTAGATTACCACATTGATTTGAACTTTCAAGAATTGCAGCCACAATGATTGTCATATGTTTGTCCACTTAATCCATACACACTCTTGACTCAAACCGGTGATTGTTTTTGGTTTATTTAATTCAACGAACATTTGTGGATCCCACACTTATATGGTAATCAACATCCCTCAGGAGCTTTTGAGCGGTCTACGGGTATTGTTACAAGAAGAGACTATTCTTAGAGCTTTCATAGAGAAACCAGTCCTCAGGTCAGTGCCATCGCACAGCAAAGAGGCGGCAAACAACAATGAATTCTAGAATATCTAGGTTATGTTTATCCTCAGGTCAGTGCCAACGCACAACAGAGAGGCACACAACCTATCTCCTTGTTAGAGCAGCTTTTATTTTGCACCAAATGCACCAACAACATAGGTCATTAGCTTGATAGCATTTTTCTTTCATTTTTTTCGTGCTTTTCTCTATTTATGGTCATCCGCACACATTTGTGGCGTTTACATGCTCATTACCCCTTATTGGAATATTATGATTGTGTTAACCGTGATAAGATAGAAGCCCACAGTCAGTTGAAGAACTTAGTTTGATCTTGAGATCACCAGTTCGGTCTAATCATCTATTGTGTTGAATCTACCGACATATCAATTGTCGTCTAGCAACCTCTAGGTCTACTCTCATTGTGTTACCTTAGGATTTACCAGTTTTTCTATCATCTTCCTTTTTATATTGCTTAGACTACACAGACTTATACTTTGAATTTTTTTTCATCTTTTCTAAATTAGGATTTTAAAGTCCCTTTTGACTTGTTCCTGTGTACTATCATATTCCAAAGGGTTTGAATCGGTATCACAGATACGATCTACCTTGTATCAGCTTTCCACTCCTTCTCCCTCGGTTTCCCTTTTTTTTTTAATTGTTGCTTACTGACTTATTCTCCCCCTAAAATACTAAAATCAAACCTGGTTTAATTATTTTAGAATTTTAATAAACAGCAGAATAACATGAGTTTATTTAAACAGACTAAAATAAACAAATAAAATAAAATAAAAGAAAAATTAACTAAACTACATCGGACTACACATGATCATCATCAGGAATAACATCACTTCTCTTTTTAACACCGTTGACCTCTAGCAATATTGAAAACGTGGTTTATCAAAGGCTTTAGTATAGAGGTCAGCGCGTTGAAAATCAGTATTAATTTTTACCACATCAATTAAGTTCTTTTCGAAGCAATCTGGTATGAAGTGATATTTAATACCGATATGTTTGGTCTTAGGATGTTGGACCGGATTTTTAGTTACTGCAATTGCAGCAGAGTTATCTACAAAAATAGGAGTAGAATGGAACGTTAAACCGTAATCCCGCATTTGCTGTTGAATCCAGAGGATTTGTGAACAACAACTTGCAGCAGCAACATATTCGGCTTCACAGGTTGACAATGCAACCGATGTCTGCTTCTTACACTGCTAGGTAATTAATCTTCTCCCAAAGAATTGACACCCTGCTGATATAGACTTGTAGTTCATCTTGCAGCCTCCGTAGTCCGAGTCACTATACGCCGTGAGCTCAAAATCATCATCATGAGGATACCACAACCCTAGTGTGGGTGTACCCTTTAGATAGCAAAAAATCCTTTTGACCCCGATCAGATGATTGACCTTAGGTTTAGCCTGATATCTAGAACATAAACATGTCGCATACATGATATCAGGTCTAGAGGTAGTGAGATACATGAGGGATCCAATCATTCCTCGGTACATCGTGGCATCCACCAGATCTCCATTTTCATCAGGGGCTATGTCGTGATTCGTAGCCAGTGGAGTACCTGCAGCAGATGCATTCTCCATGTCAAAACGATTGAGAATGTCGCTTACGTACTTGGTCTGATGTAGAAAGATCCCATTTGGTGTTTGATCCACCTGTAGCCCGAGAAAGAACTTCATCTCCCCCATAGCACTCATCTCAAACTCTTTCTGCATAACTGCTTCAAATTCTTTGCATAACTCTTCGTTCTTGAACCAAAAATTATGTCATCAACATAGATTTGTACGAGCAGTAGTCGCCATCTTTTTCTTTAATGAACAGCGTGCAGTCAATGACTCCCCTGCGAAAGCCGTGTTTCACAAGATGAGTCGAGAGTTTCTCATAAGCTCTTGGAGCTTGATGAAGCCCGATAAAGCCTTGTCGAGCTTGTAGACTCTATCCCGATGATAAGGATCTTCAAATCCCTCGGGTTGACTGACATAAACTGTTTCTCTAATTTTCCTATGAAGAAATGCACTCTTCACATCTAATTGATAGACTTTAATCTTCATGTACGATGCATAGGCAAGGAAGATACGAATAGCTTCCATCCTTGCCACGGGTGCAAATACCTCATTGTAATCAATTCCCTCGACTTGGCGAAATCCCTGAACAACCAGTCGAGCCTTGTTCCTTATAATGACCCCTTGGTCATCTTTCTTGCATTTCAAAACCCATTTGGTGCCAATGACCTTAGCACCTTTAGGTCTATCAACCAGAGACCATACACCTAACTTCTTGAACTGAAGAAGTTCTTCTTTCATTGCATTCACCCATGCCTTATCATTTAGTGCTTCACTGACATATTTTGGCTCAACCTACGAGACAAAACACCGATAGCACCATCATGAATATATCCCTTTTCCATAACAGAGGCATAGTCAGCTGAGTACAGCTGATTTCGGTTTGTACTCCTGATCGGACATCCCCAATGACATTGTCTAAGGGATAAAAACATTTAGACATGATCCTGGAGTAGTAGGACAGCTACCTCAGAGCCAAGATGATGAACATTTGTTTCTTCATCTGAGGTAGTTGGAGTTTGAGGCTCTGACGTCGAAGATGCACCATTGGTAGATGCTTGTGGACTTTCAGGAACTGGAACCTGTTCCTCCTGACTGTTCTGGGTATCTTCTTCAGCTTCATTTTCAGAGGAGGTGTCACTGTCGTCGATTACTTCCCCTGAATGAGTAGATGAATCTCCCTGTGAGCTAGATGTTGGTGGATTCAAGCTATCATACATCATTCGTGTAGCTAATTCGTCATCCGAGGAGAGAGAGGACGTTGAAGGACTTGAAGAATTTATCATAGTCAAAGAAGTAGGCAGTCCTTTGCCAGTAGGCGGTGTGGTGAATCGCTGAACATCAACATACACCAAACTTCTACTAGACCTGTTGAGTTATTGTAAACTCGCTTGTTAGGTATTTTGTATCCTAGAAAGATGCCTACATCTGCATTCTCGCTGAATTTCCCTCTTGTGTCGTCTTCAGAAGTGTGCACGGCGCCCCAAATGGTTCGAGATACTCCAAGTTCGGTTTGCGTCTTTGTAGTAGCTCGTAACATGTTTTTCCGTGGCGCTTGACTATCAGGACTCGATTCAGTGTATAACATGCATTTGCCACTGCCTCATTCCAGAATTGGATAGGCAGTTTCGAGTCTGCCAGCATAGTCCGTGCTGTCTCTATCAAGCTCCTGTTCTTTCTCTCAGCAATGCCATTCATCTGAGGTGTGTAAGCAGAAGTGAATTGATGCACAATCCCCTTTTCCTTGCAGTATTCCTCCATCCAATGGTTCTTGAATTCCGTTCCGTTGTCTGAGCGTACTTGTCTAACTCTCAGCTTGTAGAGAGATTCTCGTGTGGTTACCAACTCCTTGAATGATTCAAATGTTTCTGATTTGGATTTCAGAAACATTACCCAAGTGAACCTTGAGTAGTCATCGGTCACCACAAAACGTACAGGTCGCCTGCAATGCTCTTTGTACTGACTGGACCGAACAGATCCATGTGTAGAAGTTCAAGAGGAAGTTCTATTGAATTTACTTTCTTTTCCTTATGAGACTTCTTCGTCTGTTTACCTTTCTTGCAAGCTATACAGAAATCAGGAAGCTGAAAGTTCTTGACATTTACACCTCTCACCAGATCCTTCTGAATCAAGTGATTCATCTTCCTTTGACTGATGTGTCCCATTCTCCTATGCAGGAGATTGAGTCTTTTTCAGTAGCTTTGGATAGAAAGCACTGAACCTCATGATCCATTGTAGAAGCTGTTGACAGATCTAAGACATAAAGATCTTTATATCTTGAAGTAGTCATCAAAACTTGGTCCTCTGGGATCACGTAGTCTTTCTTCAGTACGTAACACCTCTTGTTGTCGAAGATGACTTTAAACTCCTTATCACATATTTGTGAAACAGAAAGTAAGTTGTTATGAAGTTGTTGGACGTAGTTCACCCTATCAAACTTAACTTTCTGATTTCCAACTTCTCCCTGAGCAGTGATATATCCTCCCTTGTTTCCAGCAAACAAAACATGCCCTCTTTTTATTTGTTTGACATTTGATAAAAGGGCTCTGTTTCCTGTCATGTGGCTGGATGCTCCGCTGTCTACTATCCTGTGTTAGTTTCAGCACTATATTGAACAACCTGCACATACAAGGTAAAGGATTAGTTTAGATTAGGAACCCAAGCCTTTACTGGCTTGGTTTCCCAGAGGCATCACACATCAGAAATTCAACCCATTGACCCTTAGAAGGTGAGAATAGCTCAGGTTCCTTCTTGTCATTATTATCAGTCACAGAGGTTGACTTTTCTTTCCATAGGCCAGATTTGTGCAAAGCCTGTTTGTGATACACAGTCGACTGGCTAACGGATTGAACTTTCTGTTCACTAGTTCTTCTAGGTGGAGTTAAAGAGCTCCTCTTAGAAGACTTAGGTTTTGAGTCCTGAATTCAATCTTCTTCGTAGGTGTCTGATAATAAGTACAGTAGGAAGCAATGTGTCCCATTTTCCACAGTTGTAGCACGCTTTGCTATCAACTTTGATTAACTTTCTTTGTGGAGACGTGTGTGACACTCTAGTAATATCACTCACTTTAGGTTTTGACTCTGGTTCTTTTGATGTGTTTACTGGTTTAACAAATTAACTGATTTAACCTGTTTAACATCCTTTTCTTTTTGGTTAATTGGTCTTTGACTTGAGGTATGTGAAAGATTATCCTTAGAAGCCCTTTTTGGTTCTGATTTGACTTTGTTAGAACTTGACTTTAAGTTAACTTTTTCAAATTTCTTTTCAGATTAACACAAGGCAATTTACCCTTTGCCTTTGAAGTGGTCTCCTTTTGTTTGTTTCCAGTGTCAATAGATGAACATAAGGAATCTGGATCACTAACAAGAGGAGTAGACACTACATGATCCTTGATGGATTACTACTTAAAGGTCTAGTTTTAGTGTTCATCAAGTCTCAGGTGGTGGCGGAACCACTTTATAACCCAGTCCCTCCCCGTTGTTCCTTTCTTTTACTAAGTGTTGGACTATGTGCGACGAACTAGTCCAACTATGCAGTTTCTGTTTTAGTGAATTTACTTCTACTTCTAGAACTGCCTTTTGTTTCTTAGTGTCTTCTAGGGAGTTTAGATAATACCTAATGTCATTAGCTTGATTAAAGGCAACTACTTCGGTTTCCCTAAGCTGTTTAGTCAAAAGGTCTATCTTTTCTTTATAACTGAGCTCATTTTGTTTTAGTACCTTATTAGCCTCAGTGCATAGATGCAAATCTTTTATCAAGTTATCATTGTGATCTAATAACCTAGCAAATTTAGCATCTATGCTATTCCTAAAGGCATCACAATCAGAACAGCATGATTATTAACATTGTGTCAGTAGTACTTACCTGAGCAGATTCAGAAGCGTTTGCCATCAATGCAGTATCAGATGATTCTGATTCTTTTGCTTCTATCTTTTCTGTCTCTGACATGGTAGTCTCCACTCTTGGCTTGTCACTGATCTTAGTCGTAGTTGCTTCTTCACTATGTGACGTTGCTATCTCAACTGCTAGATCTCCTTCACTAGCGGAATCACTGTCAATATCTTCTACATTTGCAATGTTTGATTCCCCTGGTGAGACAAACCTAAAAATCCAATCCTGTCCTTCATCATCATGAGCAGTCAAGGCTTTTGAGTCCTTGTTTGAGGAAGTAGAACTGGTAGTTTGTTTGTCTAGACGAGTGAAGGATGAGAACGGTTCCCGTTCCCAGTCTTCTTTGGCTTTACACATTCTCTCTTGAAGTGCCCCTTCTCACCACAGTTAAAGCAGGTCACTTTACTCTTGTCGAAGCCAAAGGTGGTATCCTTAGTAGGAACCAAGTTCTGTCCCAGTCTTTTTCACAAACTTCTTCGCCCTCCGGACAGCACTTGCTAAGGCCCACATTATATCCATTCTCTCAAGCTCCATTTCTCCCACCTGCTCGTAGTCCTGTCTGCCAGATGGCAGTTTCCAATCTTTCCAGCAACAAGTTCATCATAGGAATGGACCATTGCTGCCAATAGATCCATGTGCTCTCGAGCTACTTCCACAGTCACATTACGGATTCTCGGTCTTCAATCTAGTAGCATTCGCTTCAGATCCAATGTATTGAGTACAAGAAGACCCTGACGTTTCAAACCTGGAGCAGGTGCATGTGTAGGACTCGATGAGCTAGACACAAATGCAGTCTGGAGGGGTGCTCCAGATGTCTTAGCTTGAGGAGTGGCATTGTATAAAGCTGGATTTTGATTGTACGTAGACTTCTGAGCTCTGTACTTCATTCTAAGTGATTCTTCTCGCAACTTCAGAATGAAGTCATTAATATCCAGTTTTGACAGCATTCCATTCTGTCTAAGATTAGACACGAATGAAACCCATTTTTCAGGCAATCCGTCTGCAAAATTATTAACTTTCTCTTCCATGGTAGTAGCCACTCCATGTGTATGCAATTCACTCATCAGATGGTAGAATCTATCTATAACATCGTCCAAACTCTCGTTTCCTATCGATGAGAAGTTGTCGAATTCCTTCTTTAACTCCTTAGCCTTGATTGCCTTCAACGAGGCATTCCCGTCGTACCTCTTCTCTAGCTCATCCCATAGTTTCTTGGACTGCTTATTTTCTGAGTACTGGTGGAATATCTCTTTAGGGATAGATTGTGTAATCAATGCATAGACCCTCTTCTCTGCATTATATTTGACTTTCTACGCGTCGGTCATCCCTCCTAAGGTTAACTTTACTCTATCGGCTCCCACCGGTGTACTATATCCAATCTCGATGGCCTCCCATAGATTCGGATCCACTCCATTTAGGTAGATCTCAAAACATTGTTTCCAGTGGGGAAACTCATCTAACGTTAAAAGCTTTGGTGGTTTATTATGATTACCCACCTCACTCTCAAGTAACAGCAGGTTCTGGATCCTAGAGTCCTTACCAGCAGTAAAGGCTGACATTTGATCTTCCATTGTAAATAACTTTAAGTCTAATAAGAATTTTGAGTCGGCCGACTGAAGGGTGCGAATGGACTAGGCGTGCGTATGAACACTCAATCGTGTGTATGAACTCTACGACTGGTTCAATCGTGCGGCTGAACTAAGTGATTAGCTCAGTCGTGCGAATGAATCTGATGCGTATGACCGTGCGACCGAACGTTCAATCGTATGAATGGAGATACGACTATGTCCAATCGTGCGACTGAGCAATGCGAATGAGTCCAGTCGTGCGAATGGCTCACTCTGTGCGACTGAAGCTGCTGTTATTGAAAATTTCTAGGTTAAACGTGTTTTAGCCGTAAAAATTCGAACTTTCGCAAGGTTGAATTGCCTAAGTCCGTAGAAACCAAACTTTGATGAGCAGGAACGTCCAAGATCACTTTTGACACAAAAGATTGCGTTTTTAGTGCAAAAACACAAACTTTTTATCAATCTTGATTGAATCACACGTAATCAAGAGCCAATAGCTCTGATACCACTTGTTAGGACCTGGTATTTGACCGAAATACCTAGAGATTAACGTGTAAACCAGATCAAATAGTGCGGAATCCTATTTGATTGGCGATCCAATCAGTGAGAACCACGAAGAATCAATCAAGAATTGAAACTAACGTTAGATATCGATTGGGAATCGATCTAATGTGTTCTATGAACTTGGAGAACGAATTGAGAGGTTTCTGGACGGCTAGGGTACTTCTGGAATCGTAATTAATCGAGAGTCTTTCTTTTTCACGAATTGAGTTGTATTTATAGGTTGGTATTATTCAATCGTGCGACTGAATCATTAGTTTGGTTCAGTCGTGCGATTGAACCATGCGGTTGATTCATTCGTACGACTGAGTGTTCAGTCGTGCGACTGAGCCAATCTTATGTTACAATCGTACGACTGATCCAGTCTCCTGGTTTAGTCGTGCGACTGAGTCATTCGTATGAAGGTGTTCATGCTTATGGTCCATTCGCATGGGCCATTCGCATGATAACTTCATTATATTATGTTTGAATGTATTAATTAGTAAACATTATATGTAATCAATCAAGCAATCACTAACCTAATTAAGCAATTCAATGTCGACACATTAATGAAACATTAAACATTATAACTAACAAACTATTAATATCATTTCATTAATCATACCAAACAAGATCTATTACATCACATATCATGATCTAGGGACATACATGTATCAACAGAGGAGCTAAAGGTGAGGTTGACTCAAGCTCCTGTCTTGTCATTACCCGAAGGAAGCGAGATTTGGTGGTATATTCAGATTCTCTTACTCGGGTGGGGTGTGTATTAATGCAGAGAGGGAAGGTTATAGCCTCTGCATCCCGGTAGTTGAAAGTTCATGAGGTCATTATCCCCTCATGATTTGGAGCTAGCAGCCGTGGTCTTTGCATTGAAGATTTGGAAGCACTATCTGTACGGGACGAAGTGCACCATTTCACTGACCACAAGAGTTTGAAGTACTTCTTTGAGCAGAAGGATCTAAACATGAGGTAGAGATGATGTTGGAGCTCATAAAGGATTATGATTGTGAGATCCATTACCATCCGGCCAGGCCAATGTGGTGGCTGATGCTCTTAGGCGAAAGGAGAGGCCCGAGCCGATTCGGGTGAAAGCATATCAACTGATCATGACCTCTAGTGTAATGAAGCAAGTTAAGGAGTTTCAAGGTGAGGCATTAAAAGAATATCATCTAAACTCTAAAAGAATTAGAGGTCTAGTTGAGGAATTGGGTGAAAACACACTCGGTGTTAAAACCCGATTTGGATAAGTGTGGGTTCCTCGTTTTGGGGATCTACGTGTGAGGATTTTGAATGAGGCTCAGAAAACTCGATATTCCATTCATCCTGGTGCCACAAAGATGTATCAAGATATGAAGAAAGATTATTGGTGGCCGGGAATGAAGCGGGACGTGGTGGAGTATCTAAGTAAGTGCCTTACTTGTTTACAAGTGAAGGCCGAACATCAGAAGCCGTATGGGAAGATCCGACCCTTGAAAATACCGGAATGGAAGTGGGAGCACATCACCATGGATTTCATTACGAAGCTACACGTACTCCGAAAGGGTACGATGCCATATGGGTGATTGTTGACCATTTGACGAAGAGTGCTCACTTCCTACCGATCCGCGAGACATATTCATTTGAGAGGTTGGCTGTCCGGTTCATCAAGGAGGTTGTAACTCATCATGGTGTGTCGGTGTCCATTGTGTCTGATCGTGACACCCGATTTACATCTAAATTCTGGAGGAAATTCCACGATGCTATGGGGACGAGGTTACATATTAGCATGGCTTATCATCCCAAACTGATGGTCAGTCAGAGAGGACCATTCAGACTTGGAAGGCATGCTTCGGGCATCTGTGATTGATTTTGGGGGAAGTTAGGATGACCACTTACTATTAGCGGAATTCTCGTACAACAATAGCTATCATGCCAGCATTGGCATGCCACCATACGAGATGCTATACGGTAGGAGATGCAGAACACCCATTTTTTGGGGTGATATTGGTCAAAAGGAATTAGGGAGCATGAGTTAATCGAGGCTACGATTGAGAAGCTTGAGAAGATTAAAGCCTTCATGAAGGCAGTCAAAGATAGACAGAAGTCGTATGCTGATAAATGACGCAGACCGATCGAGTTCCAGGTGGGTGACCGGGTTATGTTGAATGTCTCACCTTGGAAGGGCATTATCCGATTCAGGAAGCGGGGCAAGTTGAGGCCAAGATATATAGGCCCTTTCTGAATCATTGCTCGAGTAGGAGAGGTGGCCTATAGATTGGAGTTACTAGATGAGTTAAGTGGAATTCACCCGACATTCCATGTATCTCTTCTGAGAAAGTGCTTGGCTGATGAAGACATGATTGTTCCACTGGAGGACATTGAAGTAGATGAAAGGCTCAATTATGTGGAGCAACCAGTGGCAATCATCGATCATAAAGAGAAAAGGCTGAGAAATAAAGTGGTTCCTCTTGTGCGTGTACAGTGGAAGCACAAGAAGGGATCCGAGTCTACATGGGAGACTGAGGAAGAGATGAGTTAGCATTATCCTCTTCTATTCGAGGAATAACAGGTTTCGGGGATGAAACCTATATAAGGGGGTGGACTTGTAACACCCGGTTATTTTAATTTAACGCCCCGTTCCTGGAAACCTCACAGTTGGTCAATCATAGCAATTAAAAACATTACAATTAAACAAGCTTAAGCAGCGGAAATATTTTATCAAAAGCCACTCACTTCGTTTAAAACACTATTGTTAAGCAATACATCATCATTGACTGTTTACAAAAGACTTGTTTATATGCATTACAAAACAACAGCAACACAGAGTACTAATGGATGTCAGACTTTTCCTGCCGAGTAGCTTCACCCTCGTGCCATCCTCAGCAATAATTACCTGCCAACTGAAAAATGTATAAAAGTCAGCGTTGCTGAGTGAACTCTAGTTTAAAAGTACTAAAATACTTTCTATTATTACGATATACTTTATGTTACGATAATAACATACCACGTAAAGTCACATACTATAAGTAATAATAATAGCAATAACAATAATAAGGAACAATCATAATCAATCATATCATGCTTGAAACATCATCATTAATAAGCCCTTAGTCAACCTCGGTCAATACCTAAGGCACAGACTCCCAGAAAAATTGAAAATTTCTAAGTCTTAGGCGCCTGGGAACTATTTCGGCGCATGAGCCCTGTTCGGGCGTTTCATCACTATGTAGGCGCATCAGCCAATACTTAAGCATTTCCACTTTAGGTGCATGAGCTATTCAGGCGCATGGGCACTATTTGTGCGTATGAACACTTAGACGCATGAGTAATTCAGGTGCATGGACACTTAGGCGCATGGGCCACTGGGGCGCATGGGCACTATTGGGGTGCATGTCCCTTTACTTAGTCGTCCAGCTAACATTTCTAGACGCATGGGCCACTGTTCAGGCGCATGGGCTGTACTTTATCATTTCTAAGGCAATCTTAGGCGCATGGGCTACTGTTTGGGCGCATGGATTACACTTAGTTCTTTCTAAGGCATTTTCATCCATATGAACACTTATCTAGGCGCTTGAGCATTCTGTAAACATGTTTCTAGGATATTTTCAATCCTAATCATCGAATTCGTCTGTTCTAAGCATAATGTGGCTATTCTAAACATGAATAACCTATAAGCATTCAAGAATCACATTCATTCATGCACAATACATACGGGCATACATACTCAAACATTTGAAAATCTTTTACATACATTTTCAGCCCCAAAGATGTTCGAAAACAAGTAAAAACCGGGGTCTAGAACTCACCTAGTGCAACTTGGGTGTTCTTTCTTTTTACCCGCTTGCTATGAGTTCAAAACACCTTGAATTCGATTTCTTCTTTTCTTCTTCTTCAAAACTGAATTATGCTCTTCTTCCCTTGTTTCTCTCTCTAAAATGACCGAAAATTGGGTGTAGAAAAGGTGATGGGCGGCCATGACACCTTTATCACCAACTTTTCTAAAGTTTTGTCCTTTTGGACACTTTTGGTCCCTCCACTTGGACCTTATTGCCTTTCTTGCTTTTATTTTTTTTATCTTGGCTTTTAAAAAAAACCGGGGTGTTACATTTAAAAAGGCAAGACATGAATAATAAAAAAAAAAAAAAGCAATAAAGTCCAAGTGGAGGGACTAAAAGTGTCCAAAATGAAAAATCTTTGAAAAGTTAGTGTAAAGGTGGGCATGGCCGCCCACCCTCACTTCACATCACCATTTTCTTTGGTTTTAGAGAGAGAGAGAGCAGGGAAAACTCTCGGCTGAAGAAAAAGAAGAAGAAGAGAAGTCGAATTCAAGGTGTTTGAACTCATTGCAAGCGGGTTAGAAAGGAAGAAACACCTAAGTTGTATCAGGTGAGTTCTAGACCCTGGTTTTTACTTGTTTTAAACTATCTTTGGTGCTGAAAATGTATTAAAAAGATTTTAAAAGCTTATGTATGTTTACCCGTATGTATTGTGCATGTTGGATGTTGATTCTTGAATGCTTATAGGTTATTCATGTTTAGAATAGCCCCATTAAGCTTAGAACAGATGGGTTCAATGATTGGGTTTGAAAACATACTAGAAACATGTTACACAGAGGGTCTATGCACCTAGATAAGGCTCATACGTCTGAAAATGCCTTAGAAAGATATAAGTGTAATCCATGCGCCTGAACAGTAGCCTATGTGCCTAAGATTGCCTTAGAAATGTTTAAGTATAGCCCAGGCGCCTGAACAGTGGTCCATGCGCCTAGAAATATTAGTTGGATGACTAAGTGTAGGGCCATGTGCCCCAATAGTGCCTATGCGCCCAAGTGACTCATGCGCCTAAGTGTTCATACGCCCGAATTGTGCCCATGCGCCAAGTGGCTCATGCGCCTAAGTGTTCATACGCACCAATAGTGCCCATGCGCCTTAATAGTTCATGCGCCTAAAGTGATAAAATGATTAAGTGTTGGCAGATTCGCCTACATAGTGATGAAGCGCCCAAACAGGGCTCATGGGCCCAAATAGTGCCAACGCGCCTAAGCACTTAGAAAGTTTTACAGAATTTTCTGGGAGTCTGTGCTTTAGGGTTTTGACCGAGGTTGACTAGGGCTTATTTATGATGATGTTTCATGCATGGTTATGATTGTTCCTTATTATTATTATTGCTATTATTATTATTACTTATAGTATTTGACTTTACGTGGTATGTTATTATCGTAACGTAAAGTATATCGTAATAATAAAGAGAAAGAGCAATACAGAACAGAAGAGGTACATTAATAAAAATGTTAACAAGTCTTGCAAGCTTACAGGAGGTACACGACCATGTTGTTGTTAGCTCAACTGTGCTGCGGGTTAGCTACCCTATATGCACACAGGGCCAATCAATTGAGATTGGCAGGACCTTTGTAGCGTGTCCTGGGTGATTGGGTCGGCCTTGTACACAGTACATAGAACCCTTTCGAGGGATGCAGTTGACCCTTTCGAGGGATATAGTTGACCCTTTCGAGGGATATAGTTGACCCTTTCGAGGGATATAGTTGACCCTTTCGAGGGATATAGATGGCCTATCACCCTTTTTTCCATCACGCATATAGTTGGGATATTGCTCATTGGTCCATACAGAAAGTGAAAGATAAATATAAAAGTTTATAGAACAGACAAGGCATACAGTAAAGAGAACCAACAGTATTTGTTCATATAGTTAATGCGTGCTAGCATATACAGTACAGAATTGTATTTTACAGAAAAGAGTATTTTCATATACAACATATAGAAAGTATTTTATTACTTATAAAACTAGAGCTCACTCAGCAACGCTAACTTTTATACAATTTCAGTTGGCATGTAATTATTGTTGAGGATGGCACGAGGGTGAGCTACTCGGCAGGAAAAGACTGACATCCATTGGTATTCTATGTTGCTGTTGTTTTGTAATGCATTAAAACAATTCTTTTGCAAACAGTAAACGATGATGTATTGTTTAATAACAGTGTTTTAAATGAAATGAATGGTTTTTGATAAATCATTTCTGCTGCTTAAGTTTGTATAATTATAATGTGGAGTGTTTTAACTGCTGTGATTGACCAACTGTGAGGTGCCCGGGAACGGGGCCTTACATAAAATTACCCTATCGCGACTAAACCTATAGCGACGACAGTGTGTCCTCGCTATTGGTCTCCCTATCACGACGACATGTCGTCGCGATAGAGTTTTGGTAGCCAAAACCCTAATCTACCCTATAGCGACGACATGTCGTCACGATAGGGTGACCTATAGCGAGGACACACTATTGTCGCCATAGGTTTAGTCGCGATAGGGTAATATTGTGTAGTGAATGCAATGATGCATGTGGAATACATGCATTTATGCATATTAAGATTAGCTCATGCATTGATGCACTTGAAATTTATTTGTTATATACATTAAAAACAATTTTTGTAATTGTGCTTATAAGAAGTAAATAGTGTTTAATAAAACAAAAAGGATATGATAAAGGAAATACTAGAGTCAAGGATACCCGGTTTGCCATGGAGATCATCATCCATTGGACAACACGGTTAAAAAAACATTTATTTAACTTGAGAAAATGATCTGTAGCTCATCCTTAAAAGGATATAATCAACAAATGGAGTAGTAGCATTTTATCTACTTAAGTTATTAAAATGAAGCCATGTGGAATTATAGACAGAGAAAATTAGATTATGTCTTATTTGTAAAGAACTAGACTAGGAAAGTTTCTATTGTAACATGAATTTATTTACAAACACTTAACATAAATAAGGTTAATTGTACAATTGTTCAAAGATTAGAAACGTTCATGTTATCATTACAACAATAATATCATTACATATGTCAGACAACTTTATGTCAACATGTTGCCCCTATGCCTTATCTAGTTTAAATTTACGACATGGACTCTAGAAACCTTTTTCATGATTATTGAGGACTAACTTCTCCATAACATTTTATGTGAACCCACCATATTTTTGTACCCAACCCAGAGTAAGTACCACTCTACTAAAGTCAGTTCAACATCTAACTTTGCTACCATTTTCAAATCATCTACCATTTCTGTACAAAACTAACATCAGTAAATGCCCATGAGTCCTTTGTTCCAATAGCCATGTTTATCCCTCAAGATACCACATAACCATCTGGTTCATTTGCTAACTTTGCTTGTGTTCACCTTGTATAACCTGTAACTCATAAAAGTTTATCACTTCTTCAACATATATCAAAGCAAAACACTGGTTATTACACATAAATAATCAAACATAATTAAAATAGAAGAGCCCATATGTGGAAGGAGATTGCAGTCGAAAGATGATTAAACAATAAGGATGAGATGCTTATTATATACATACATACATATTATATTATATATATATATATATATATATATATATATATATATTCATATATATATCTATATATATATAATATATATTCATATATATATATACACATATATATATATACATATATATATATATATATACATATACATATATCTATATATGTATATATATGTATATATGTATATATACATATATAATATATATATGTGTGTGTGTGTATATATGTATATATATATACACATATATATATATACATATATATATATATACATATATACATATATATATATATATATGTATATATATACATATATATATATATATACATATATATATATATATACATATATATTATATACACACACATATATATATATATTGTAACACCCGGTTATTTTTTTAAAAGACATGATACAAAGAATAAAAGAAAGAAAGACAATTCAGTCCAAGTGGAAGGACTAAAAGTGTAAAAAGAACAAAAATCTTTGAAAAGTTGGTGTAAAGATGGGCATGGCCGCGCCCACCCTCATTTCACATCACCATTTCTTCGGTTCTAGAGGGAAGAGGGCAGGAGAGAACTCTTGGCTAGTGAAAGAAGAAGAAGAAGTGAGCGAATTCAAGGTAAGAATTCATGGTTTTTATGTGTTATGACGAGTTTTATCCCGGTTATGTGTTTATGTCCTTATGGGTTGTGTTTGTGCTCTGGTGTGTGTGTGTTTTGGATGTTGTTGTAGGGTTTTGAACTCATAGCAAGCGGGTAAAAAGGAAGAACACCCAAGTTGCACCAGGTGAGTTCTAGACCCCGGTTTTTACTTGTTTTCAAACATCTTTGGGGCTGAAAATATATTTAAATGATTTTCCAATGTTTGAGTATGTATGCCCTTATGTTGTGCATGATTGAATGTGATTCTTGAATGCTCATAGGTTGTTCATGTTTAGAATAGCCACATTAAGCTTTGAACAGATGGATTTGATGATTGGGTTGAAAACATACTGGAAATATGTGAACAGAAGGTCCATGCGCCTAGATAAGGCTCATGCGTCTGAAAATGCCTTAGAAAGAATCAAGTGTAATCCATGCGCTTAAACAGTAGCCCATGCGCCTAAGATTACCTTAGAAATGTTTAGTATAGCCCATGCGCCTGAACAGTGGCCCATGCGCCTAGAAATGTTAGCGGACGACTAAGTGTAGGGCCATGCACCCAATAGTGCCACGCCCAAGTGGCTCATGCGCCTAAGTGTCCATGCTTCCGAATTACTCATGCGTCTAAGTGTTCATACGCACAAATAATGCCAATGCGCCTGAATAGTTCATGCGCTTAAAGTGAAATGCTTAAGTGTTGGCTGATGCGCCTACATAGTGATGAAACGCCCGAACAGGGCTCATGCGCCCAAATAGTTCCCATGCGCCTAAGCACTTAGAAATTTTTATAGAATTTTCTGGGAGTCTGTGCTTTAGGGTTTTGACCGAGTTTGACTAAGGGCTTATTAATGATGATGTTTCATGCATGATATGATTATCTATGATGTTCCTTATTATGTTATTGCTACTATTATTATTACTTATAGTATGTGATTTTACGTGGTATGTTATTATCGTAACGTAAAGTATATCGTAATAATAAAGTGAAAGACAATAAAGAAAAGAGAGGAACATTAATGAAAATGTTAACAAGTCTTGCAAGCTTACAGGAGATACACGACCATGTTGTCGTTAGCTCAACTGTGCTGCGGGTTAGCTACCCTATTATGCACACAGGGTCAATCAATTAAGATTGGCAGGACCTTTGTAGCGTGTCCTGGGTGATTGGGTGGCCTTGTACATAGTACATAGAACCATTTCGAGGGATACAGATGACCCTTTCGGGGGATATAGTTGACCCTTTCGGGGGTACAGTTGACCCTTTCGAGGGATACAGTTGACCCTTTCGAGGGATACAGTTGACCCTTTCAAGGGATATAGATGGCCCATCACCCGTTTTCCATCGCGTATATAGTTGGGGTATTGCTCACTGGCCCATACAGAAAGTGAAACATAAAGATAAAAGTTTACAGAACAGACAAGGCATACAGTAAAGAGAACGAACAATATTTGTTCATATAGTTGATGCGTGCTCGCATATACAGTACAGAGTTGTATTTTACAGAAAAGAGTGTTTTCTTATACAACATATAGAAAGTATTTTATTACTTATAAAACTAGAGCTCACTTAGCAACACTGACTTTTATACATTTTCAGTTGGCAGGTAATTATTTGAGGATGGCACGAGGGTGAAGCTACTCGGCAGGAAAAGTATGACATCCATTCGTACTCTATGTTGCTTTGTTTTGTAATGCATATAAACAAGCCTTTTGTAAACAGTAATGATGATGTATTGCTTAACAACAGTGTTTAAATGAAATGAATGGTTTTTGATAAATCATTTCTGCGCTTAAGTTAGTATAATTTTAATGTTAATGTTTTAATTGCTATGATGACCAACTGTGAGGTTTCCGGGAACGGGGCCTTACAAGTTGGTATCAGAGCCAAAGTTTAAGAGAATTGGGTTAAGTAAACTTTTAAAACCTAAACTTAAACTGAAAATGGGACAAATGGAGGGATGTCAGCCCGAGTAGCTACGTGCCATCAGGTATGTCTTTTCCTAATGTTAACCGGTATTATGTGCGCATGCTATTTGATTATGTGCTCTTAGTAGATTTAGATACTGATTAAGTCAGGATAGGAGATGCTTGGGGTGTGAAGAGTAAAGTAAGTGGCTAATCACAACTGGCCACTGTAATTAGGGACTTACTATACTTGACATAAACTGAGTATTATCTTGAATGACCGTGTTAGTGTTTGAATCTTATAGTGTGCTTATAGTGGATGGCTGGAGGTAGATCTTCAAAAGCCTCTCGTGGTAGAGGTCATGGTGCTGCTTCGCGACCAAGAGAGGGATACCCGAGTAGAGAAGTGGTTCATGAAGAACCAAAGACCCCTCATCTGGAGGGTGGCGACGAGAGGCCAATCTGAGACCTCAGTAAAGGAGGCTGTGGTGGAAGAGGTTCACCAGGTCATGCAGACGATTCTACCGTCTGTGGTGACCGAAGTGATCAAAGCCGTAAGGGAGGGGAAAGAAAGGAAAGAAACAGGTCCTCGGGAGGACGGGATCAACCAGAGTCGAAAATGGTTCTCTCTGATGATGAGGAGGAGGAAGAAGAGGAGCCTGCGCCGGAGGCGACTCGAGGTTGTGCCTATGGGGCGTTTATGAGATGCAAGCCCCCTACTTTCAATGGAAACGGCACTGTAGCAGCTGCTCACTGGTGGGTAAGGGAGATGGAGGTTGTCCTCGATATCAGTGAGTGCCGTGAGGATCAGAAGGTGAAATTGCTACCCACTCCTTTGTGGACTCGGCTTTGTGCTGGTGGGACAACATTGTCCAAGCCGAGGGTAGCAGGGCCATTGGAAGAGTGAGATGGCCTGAACTGAAGAAGCTAGTGATCGAGGAATTCTGTCCTCACAGAGAGATGGACAAGGTAGAAAGAGACTTCCTGCAGCTGGAGGTGGGAATGATGACACACCAGCAGTACACCACCAAATTCAATGAAATGGAGCGGTTGGTGCCCGATCAAGTGAAACCATTGTCATAAAAGATTAAAAGGTACATCCAAGGGCTGTCAGTGGATATCCGTAGGCATATGATTGCCGCCCGGCCGAGCACTTTCAAGTCGGCAGTTGACTTGGCTGGAAAATTATACGAAGAGCGCGAGGTGGTGGTGGCTGAGGTAGATAAGAAGGATGGTGGCAGTCGGAACTGGAATGGGAAACGGTTTGGACGTGGTAGAACTGCTCCAAACAAGAAGGTGGCAAAGGTGGGTGATCGACGTGTGGTCACATCTGGATTAGGGCTGAGGAGGTGTGACAAATATGGATGGGAGAATACTGGTGAGTGCAGAATGGGGATGTACGTATGCTTAGGTGTGGTCAGCCTGGCCATATCGCTAGAGACTGTAAGAAGCCGAGGGGAGAGCTCTGGAGCAGAGAAGAAGAAGCCGGAGGAAGGAGGGCAGAAGGCAAGTGCTAGAGCTTACACTATGACCCGGGAGGAAGCCAGAGCTGATCCCGATGTTGTGTCAGGTATGTTTCTAGTAAACCGATTTTATGCCTCTGTATTATTTGATTCTGGTGCTAGCAGGAGTTTTATTTCCACTACTTTCTGTGCTAAGTTGCCTGTTATTAGTAGAAATGTCAGTGCCCCATTCGATGTAAAAACTGCTATTGGTAAGTCCACTTGAATTATTGATGTGATAGAGGACTGTGCTATAGAACTAGAAGGTCATAGGTTTGCTGCTAGGTTACACATGATACCCCTAGGTGGATTTGATGTAGTACTAGGGATGGACTGGTTAGCAACCTATGAAGCAAACATCGTGTGTCGCAAGAAGATGATTCGATTAGTTGCGTCCGATGGAAGCTTGGTTACGATTTATGGAGATCGCGTCACGGCGATCCCGAAAGTGATTTCGATGGCGGTGGCGGGAAAGTGCATGAGGTGTGGATGTAGTGTCTACTTGGCCTACGTAAAGGATGTGGACGCGCCAACACTGCAACTATCTGATGTACCAGTTGTGTCTGTCTTTCCGGACGTATTCCCGGAAGACTCACCGGTGTGCCACCGGATCGCGAGATTGAGTTCCAAATTGACCTGATACCCGGTGCTCAACCCGTTGCCAAAGCACCGTATCGATTAGCTCCCACAAAAATGAAAGAACTGATGGAGCAGTTGCAAGAGCTGCTCGATAAAGGGTTCATTAGGCAAAGTATCTCTCCTTGGGGTGCTCCGGTCCTATTTGTAAAGAAGAAAGACGGTAGTATGAGGATGTGGATCGATTACCATGAGCTTAACAAGTTGATAGTGAAGAACCGATACCCCTTACCAAGAATTGATGATCTGTTTGACCAGCTCCAAGGTGCCAGTTGGTTTTCGAGGATAGATCTTCGATCTGGTTACCATCAGCTAAAGGTGAAGGAGCAGGATATCCCTAAAATAGCTTCTCACACGCGCTACGTTCACTATGAGTTTCTTGTCATGTCCTTTGGTCTGACCAATGCGCTGACTGCTTTTATGGATCTGATGAACCGTGTGTGTCGGCCTATGTTGGATAAATCAATGATTGTGTTCATTGATGATATCCTGATTTATTCAAAGAGTGATATTGAGCATGCCGGCCACATTCGGGAGGTTCTAGAGACGTTAAGAAGGGAGAAGTTGTATGCAAAGTTCTCCAAGTGCGCATTTTGGTTGCGTGAAGATCAGTTCTTGGGTCATGTGGTGAATCCCGACGGGATTATGGTGGACCCAGCTAAGGTGAAGGCAGTGATACAATGGAAGTCTCCAAAGACGCCATCCGAGATTCGTAGTTTCTTGGGTTTGGCGGGCTAATACAGAAGATTCATCCAAGACTTTTCCAAGATCGCTTCTCCACTGACCAAGTTGACCCGAAAGGATGTAAAGTTTACGTGGGTTCAAGCTCAAGAATAGGCATTCGAGGAGTTAAAGGTAAGGTTGACTCAAGCTCTTGTCTTGTCGTTACCCGAAGGAAGCGAGGATTTGAGTATACTCAGATGCTTCTTACTCGGGTTGGGGGGTGGATTAATGCCAAGAGGGAAGGTTATAGCCTATGCATCCCGACAGTTGAAAGTTCATGAGGTCAACTACCGTACTCATGACTTGGAGCTAGCGGCCGTGGTCTTTGCACTAAAGATTTGGAGGCACTATCTGTACGGCACGAAGTGCACCATTTTCACTAACCACAAGAGCTTGAAGTACTTCTTCGAGCAAAAAGATCTGAACACGAGGCAGAGGCGATGGTTGGGGCTTATAAAGGATTACGATTGTGAGATCCATTACCATCCGGGCAAAGCCAACGTGGTGCCTGATGCTCTTAGCTGAAAGGAGAGGCCCGAGCCGATTCGGTAAAAGCATATCAACTGATCATGACCTCTGATGTAATGAAGCAAGTCAAGGAGTTTCAAGATGAGGCACTGGAAGAAGATCATCTAAACTCTTAAAGAATGAGAGGTCTGGTTGGGGAATTGGATAAAAATACACTCGGTGTTAGAACCCGATTTGGATGAGTGTGGGTTCCACGTTTCAGGGACCTACATGTGAGGATTTTGGATGAAGCTCACAAGACTCGATACTCCATTCATCCTGGTGCCACAAAGATGTATCAAGACATGAAGAAAGATTATTGGTGGCCGGGTATGAAGCGTGACGTGGTGGAGCATGTGAGTAAGTGCCTTACTTGCCTACAGGTGAAGGCGGAACACCAGAAACCGTATGGGAAGATCCAACCTTTGGATATACCAGAATGGAAGTGGGGGCACATCACCATAGATTTCATTATGAAACTGCCCCGTACTCCGAAGGATACGATGCCATATGGGTGATTGTTGACCGCTTGACGAAGAGTGCTCACTTCCTACCGATCCGCGAGACATATTCATCCGAGAGGTTGGCTGACCTGTTCATCAAGGAGATTGTAACTCTTCATGGTGTATAAGTGTCCATTGTGTCTGATCGTGACACCCGGTTTACGTCTAAATTCTGGAAGAAATTTCACGACGCCATGGGGACGAGGTTACATATTAGCACGGCTTATCATCCCCAAACTGATGGTCAGTTAGAGAGGAACATTCAGACATTGGAGGACATGCTTCGGGCATGTGTAATCGATTTTGGTGGAAGTTGGGACGACCATACCGTTAGCCGAATTCTCATACAACAACAGATCATGCCAGCATGGTATGCCACCATATGAGATATGCTATACGGTAGAAGATGCAGAACACCCGTTTGTTAGGGTGACATTGACAGAAAGAGTTGGAAGCATCAAGGTAATGAGGCTACGACTGAGAAGCTTGAAAAGATTAAAGCCTTCATGAAGGCAGCCAAAGATAGACAAAGTCGTATGCCAATAAACGACGTAGACCAATTGAATTCCAGGTGGTGACCGGTTATATTGAAGGTCTCACCTTGAAGGGTATTATCAGATTCAGGAGCGGGGCAAGTTGAGCCCAAGATATATAGGCCCTTTCCGAATTATTGCTCGAGTAGGAGAGGTGGCCTATAGATTGGAGTTTCCAGATGAGTTAAGTGGAATTCACCCGACATTCCATGTATCTCATTTGAGGAAGTGCTTAGCTGATGAAGACATGATTGTTTCATTGGAGGACATTGAAGTTGATGAAAGGCTCAATTATGTAGAGCAACCAGTGGCAATCATCTATCGTAAAGAGAAGAGGCTGAGAAATAAAGTGGTTCTCTTGTGCGTGTACAGTGGAAACACAGGAAGGGATCCGAGTCTACATGGGAGACTAAGGAGGAGATGAGGCAGCATTATCCTCATCTGTTTGAGGAATAACAAGTTTCGTGGACGAAACCTATATAAGGGGGGTGGACTTGTAACACCCGGTTATTTTTTTAAAAGACATGATATAAAGAATAAAAGAAAGAAAGGTAATTCAGTCCAAGTGGAAGGACTAAAAGTCTAAAAAGGACTAAAATCTTTGAAACGTTGGTGTAAAAGTGGGCATGGACGCCCACCCTCATTTCACATCACCATTTCTTCGGTTCTAGAGGGAGAGGGCATGAGAGAACTCTTGGCTAGTGAAAGAGAGAAAAAGACGTGAGCGAATTCAAGGTAAGAATTCATGGTTTTTATGTGTTATGACGAGTTTTATCCTGGTTATGTGTTTATGTGCTTATGGGTTGTGTTTGTGCTCGGGTGTGTGTGTTTTTGGATGTTGTTTCTATGTGTTTTGAACTCATAGCAAGCGGGTAAAAAGGAAGAACACCCAAGTTGCACCAGGTGAGTTCTAGACCCTGGTTTTTACTTGTTTTCAAACATCTTTGGGGCTGAAAAAATTATTTAAATGATTTTCTAATGTTTGAGTATGTATGCCCGTATGTATTGTGCATGATGAATGTGATTCTTGAATGCTCATAGGTAGTTCATGTTTAGAATAGCCATATTAAGCTTTGAACAGACGGATTTGATGATTGGGTTGAAAACATACTGGAAATATGTTGAACAGAAGGTCCATGCGCCTAGATAAGGCTCATGCGTCTGAAAATGCCTTAGAAAAATCAAGTGTAATCCATGCGCCTAAACAGTAGCCCATGCACCTAAACAGTAGCCCATGCGCCTAAGATTACCGTAGAAATGTTTTAGTATAGCCCATGCGCCTGAACAGTGGCCCATTCGCCTAGAAATGTTAGCCGGACGACTAAGTGTAAGGCCATGCGCCCCAATAGTGCCCATGCGCCCAAGTGGCTCATGCGCCTAAGTGTCCATGCTTTCGAATTACTCATGCGTCTAAGTGTTCATACGCACAAATAATGCCCATGCGCCTGAATAGTTCATGCGCTTAAAGTGAAAATGCTTAAGTGTTGGCTGATGCGCCTACATAGTGATGAAACGCCCGAACAGGGCTCATGCACCCAAATAGTTCCCATGCGCCTAAGCACTAAGAAATTTTTATAGAATTTTTGGGAGTCTGTGCTTTAGGGTTTTGACCGAGGTTGACTAAGGGCTTATTAATGATGATGTTTCATGCATGATATGATTATCTATGATAGTTCCTTATTATTGTTATTGCTACTATTATTATTACTTATAGTATGTGATTTTACGTGGTATGTTATTATCGTAACGTAAAGTATATCGTAATAATAAAGTGAAAGAGCAATAAAGAAAAGAAGAGGAACATTAATGAAAATGTTAGCAAGTCTTGCAAGCTTACAGGAGGCACATGACCATGTTGTCGTTAGCTCAACTATGTTGCGGGTTAGCTACCCTATTATGCACACAGGGTCAATCAATTAAGATTGACAGGACCTTTGTAGCGTGCCGTGGGTGATGGGTTGGCCTTGTACACAGTACACAGAACCCTTTCGAGGGATACAGTTGACCCTTTTGGGGGATATAGTTGACCCTTTCGGGGGATATATAGTTGACCCTTTCAAGGGATACAGTTGACCCTTTCGAGGGATATAGATGGCCCATCACCCGTTTTCCATCACGCATATAGTTGGGGTATTGCTCACTGGTCCATACAGAAAGTGAAACATAAAGATAAAAGTTTACAGAACAGACAAGGCATACAGTAAAGAGAACGAACAATATTTGTTCATATAGTTGATGCATGCTCGCACATACAGTACAGAGTATATTTTACAGAAAAGAGTATTTTCTTATACAACATATATAAATTATTTTATTACTTACAAAACTAGAGCTCACTCAGCAACGCTGACTTTTATACATTTTCAGTTGGCAGGTAATTATTGCTGAGGATGGCACGAGGGTGAAGCTACTCGGCAGGGAAAGTCTGACATCCATTCGTACTCTGTGTTGCTGCTATTTTGTAATGCATATAAACAAGCTTTTTGTAAACAGTTAATGATGATGTATTGCTTAACAACAGTGTTTTAAATGAAATAAATGATTTTGATAAATCATTTCCGCTGCTTAAGATAATATAATTTTAATGTCTAATGTTTTAATTGCTATGACTGACCAACTGTGAGGTTTTCGGGAACGGGGTCTTACATATATATATATACATAATATATATATACTACATATATATATATATACATATATATATATATATCTATATGTATGTATATGTATATGTATAATATACATATATACATACATCTATATATATGTAATGTATATATATACATAGATACATACACACACACACATATATATATAATATATGTATATGTATATTATATATATACATATACATATATACATACATCTATATATATATATGTATATGTATATACATACATTATACATATATACATACATATCTATATTATATATGATATGTATATATATACATACATACATAATATAATATATATATATACACTATATATATATAATATATATATATATATATATATATATATATATATATATATATATATCTATATATATATATATAGGGGAGGGTTCCTAAGAAAACCTCCACTTTAAAAAACTAAAAAAAACTATTTTAAACATTGATCAAAATTGATCAATGGTGATATTCATCAATGGTAAATTTGTAAATATTCAATAGATAATTAATTTACTTAAATGATTCAAGTGTATATTAGGTAGATTGTAGTTTTATTTATTTTAGAAACTATCTAAATACTTGAATCTCTCTCTCAAATTCAAACACAATATCAAATCTATTTAAAATCATAAACGTTCATTTAAAACACAAATTCAAAGTATATTATAAGAACAAAAATATTTTATGCAGGCTTTTTTAATTACATACATACTTACGTATAGGTAAACAAGTTCACATATATGTTTGCAGGCTTACGTATACGTATAATTTTTAATTATTTTAGAAACAATCTAAATACATTAAATATCTCTCTCTCTCCAAAGTCAAACACAATATCAAATCTATTTAAAATCATAAGTATTAATTTAAAACATAATTTCAAAATATATTATAAGAACAATTATATTTTGCAAGCTTTTTGTAATTACATACATGTTTACGTATACGTAAACAAGTTCACTTATATGTTTGTGTATATATAAACATTTTTGCGTATACGTAAACATGCTCACCTATATTCTTACACATATTTAAGCATATCTACACATATGATTACGTATATGTAAGAATGATTACGTAATGCTTTTGTTATGTAAACATTCTATCACGTATGTTTGCGTGTAAATAAACTTTTTACATAAATGTAAGCGATACACTATAGAGAAGAAGAAGATGAAGAAGAAGCCAAAAACAAATATATCTAACCGGTATCTATTACATATACGTAATACAACGCAAGAACCAAAAACAAAAACAAAATACATAAACATGGGCCAAACTAAAGTTTCATACATGCAAACTTAGGTTTACATATATGTAAACATGTGATTATGTATAATAGTGTTCTCATATATGTAAACAACAAGAAACACATACAAAGATCTTAAGCAAAACCTGTTTATCGTCTTCTTGAAATTCATCATCTTCACACAAAGTAACCAAGTAAAATATCATCTTTTTGTCGAATTTTTTTTTACCATTAAGGTTATACTTCATATTGTTCATTCACTTCACCATAGTTCATCATCATTACTCAACTAATGGATATACACATCAAGTTTATCATCAATACTCAACTGTTACGTATACGTATCCCTGGCATTTTGTCATCATCTTCATAAATGTTTATCTTTGTTTCACATCATCTTCATTGAGTTCTCTGCTTTATCGAGTCCATCATCAATACTCAACTTTTGGATATAGTAACTAACTTTATCATTAAAACTCATCTAATATGTATACGTAACCTTGGCATTCTACCATAATCTTCATCGTTGGTCTCAATAGTCAACCGATACGTATACGTAACCCTGGCATTTTGTCATCATCTTCATCGTTGGTTATCTTTGTTATGACATCATCTTCCTTGAGTTCTTTGCTTTATTATGTCATCATCTTTGTTTCATCTTCTTTCTTTTGCTAGCCTCAAACTTGATTTTGGTGATTTCATCTTCATTCTTTCGCTAGCCTCTAACTTGATTTCATCACTATTAATAAGTTTTAATCTTGATCTCATCTTCATTCTTTCTCATGACAAGCTCTTCCTTGCAGAACTCCATTCTTCTTTTAGAATCAACCTATTCAATTGAAAAAGAAAAGATTATTGAATTAGTTTTCTAAAAATCTGTAGTTTGACTTAATTTGTTCAACCAGGGAGAAAAATATGTGATATTAGTCAATAATAGATATTTACTATAAATATTTTGTATATCAATTTACTAAAACACCCCTTGAAAATAGTAAATATAAATAAATAATAAAAATTATGATTGGCTAGATTTGGTTTTCTTGGTTTTCTTATAATTTAGTGGTTTTCTTAGGATCCTTCCTCTCTCTCTATATATATACATATATATATATACATAATATATATATATATATACACACACACATACATATATAATATATATACATATATATATACACACATACATATATATATATATATTAAAAAGCATGTTCATTGCGGCAGTAATATATGTGATAGTTGACTTTCACCGCCAAGGTTTTCATACTTCACACCTTGGCATTTTTTTGGTTTATCTACTAATTTACATACAATCACATAAATATGAGTTAATACATCGACTATAACTTTTACGACTATACAATCTTTAGGGGTTTACGTAGAAGTGATAATCGTCGCAACGTGTTTTTGTATCTATGTTTTGATATGAGGAACATTAACGGTATCCCGCAGAAAGCAAGTGAGGTGCTACAACAAAGTTTTGTATTTTTGCTCTTTGACCATAAAGTTTATTTTTTGTGTTTTTGACGTCAAACATTGGCATCAGTATTTAGTATTATCAGAACCGGTAACAACATATGCTTTTGTGCTTCCGATTAGCCGACCTGACAACAAAAAAAAGTCACGATCGCGTAAGACTGGGGAAACAACCAAACTCCCGCGCATGTAGCCCGGGAGAAAACGCTAGTTATATGTATAATGTAAATATTGTTAAGCACCGGGACACACTTGTAATACATGCATTAACCATTAGAAGTGCACTTATGCAAGTTGTTCATGAATCCACTCAACCAATAATTTCATAATACAATATAAATATGTATTCATGAATTCAAACAACAGCCCAATGATATTAAAAACTAAAAAAGCCTAATGCACAACAAATGTTAGCTTTCTTCAAAAGTTATAAACATTTGTTAATAAAAATGCTTAATAAAGGTAAGCATTGTACATCTAAAAATAAAACAAAATACACAAAGTAGGCACAAAATTAATGATAGGGAAGTTAGATGTCCATATGCATTTGTTCATATAAGAAAAAAGCAATATATAAACAACAAATCGTGTAATCCTAAGCATAATAAACTTTCAAACAAATTAATTTACATATCAAAACATAATGGAGTGCTATTCAAGAACTAGAATGTTATAAGCATATCTAAAGGTCGGGTTGATGTACAATTATATGAGAACTTAAATATCATCCTGCAAGACAAGGATTAAGCAGAGTAAATAGACAATCATGTTGATCACAACATATTTTAAACCTACAACACTATTGACTCCCATAGAATCATAAAAAGTGTCAATTAGAATAACTGATTAAAGAATATAATGAAAAACTTGATTAAGTATTCACGAGATAGATTATCTAGGATAAAAGGCCTACAAATCGTCGAAGGTAACATCAAAGCGGAATACATTTGATCTATTGTATTGGTCGCTTACCGATTGCATGCGAATTGAGCGACTAGCCCCCATCGTCGTCTTCGAATGAACCTATTTTCACCTCAAATTCTAAATTGGTAATTATTTTGTGAACAGAAAGGTCAAGAAGGATGGGCTGAATGCAGCTCCTCAAATGAGAACCATCAGCCACTCATTTTTTGTCATATGCAAATCATATGTCATTTTCTCTCTTTTTTAAAAAACATTCGTAACTTTTTTTCACCACACCATTTTTTCAAAAAAAAAATCACCATAAAATTCAGTATTTTTTCTTTCCAACGCCTACCATGTCACACCCCGCTAAGAGCGGAAACACGGGGATGTAACGAGACGGGAATCGTCATAACACATGGTAAGGATAGAGATGCAATAATAATAATGATGACAAGCGTGTCATGACGAAACTCGACAACAAGGGGACTTGTGTCGTGTTTAGTCAGTGATCACGACCACATAGCCATAAGCATAAACATGATATAAGATAAACATAGATAATAACGTTGTATGTAATTCCCACAAACCGGAAACAAGTTACAAAGTGTAATGTTGTTTGAAACAGATACAACAATTGTTTTCAAAATGACAAGTTTAGCCCGAAAATGCATCTAGGGTCTCCACTAAGGCAGCACACCTAGAACCTCAGCTAGAATGATCACCTGAAAAGATATGCTCAAAATGGTCAACAAAATTGTTAGTGAGCTCACAGGTTTAAATGTAAATAAGAAATGATGCTGTATAAAGTTGTTGCAGAATACCGTGCATACAGTTATAAGTAAGCAAAATCACATGACAAGAGCTTTACAACCAAACCTAACGACGTACACAAAGAATCTTGTCGGAATATATTCACCCAAGGCCCGTTCCTGGCTTTTGTTGGTACTAACTAGTATACCAACACGAGGGTGGGGGTGTCAACCCAGTAGTACTACCAATACCTATCCGTCGGTTCCCACACTGGAATTAAATGGTTGTAAGAAAGAACCATAAAGCAGACTCAAGCATGTATCAGATAAGTACCCACAAAACAGTAGCACGTTGATTCCAAGTATGTAAATGGTATGTGTTGTACAGCATAGAAAGCGGGCGAGCATACTTTTCACCCATGTTTTTTAATGTTTGTAAAGTAGTATAAGCATAAAAAGGGGCCACGAAACTCACATGTTAAGTGGTAAGTATGAATGATCAGATTCCCAACAGTTGAATGCAATGAACAGTCAAACACCTATTGACAGTTATTGTTAAGCATTAATGACGTGTATAAAGCGTATAGTAATGTTTGGTCGGTTCGGGTTGTATCGGTTCGGTCGTGGGTAGCACAACACAAGCGGACACATTATCAAATCTTATGTAGATCCAAGTATAAGAGTAGTCGTCATTGCTTATGACATCCATATAAAGATCCCATTGTTATAAAAGATAGCACTTGTTAAATATTTGTAGTTCCAAATGGTTTGTCGATAATTGCAAATGTTAGGTTGATTTCAATTGAAATAGTATGTGCATGTTAATAGCGTGACTTTAATCTTTGTGCTTAGGAAATGACACTTATACTGATGTTACCTATCATCATCAAATGTTCAGGAAGGAATTTCACAGTCAAAATCATCAGTCATACAACAGGACCAGACGCTCAACTCAACACTCCATTCGTACGAATCAACCTTCAATCGTACAAATCAGCTTCATTGGCACGATTGAACCTTCATTCGTACGACTGACATTCAGTCGTACCACACAACACCTAATCACACGACTTAACCTCCATACACACGAATCAAACTTCATTCGTACGAATCAGCTTCATTCGTACGACTGAACCTTCATTCGTACGATTGGCCTTCAGTCGTGCGATACACGCACAGTCGCATGCATTCATTCGATCGTAGGACTCAATCGCACACTACATTCATCCGCATTGACTCAATCGCACACAACATTCGATCGCACGACTCAGTCGCATGACATCCCCAGTCGCACAACTCAGTCGCCCAAATGACACAGTCGCATGACTCAGTCGCACGACTCACCCAGTCGCATGACAGACCCAGTCGCCTTAACTGCAGGTTCACGACTGCTAAAGTGCAGAGCAGCCTTCGGCTGCCCCAAGCATAGGTTTTACACAACAAGGACTTCCAGAATCACACAAAAAACACACACGAACAAGAAGCACACGTAGAAAGTCATCACACGCACCCACACGACCGCTTGTGTTCGAGTTGACCCGAACACCCAAAACCCTAGAAATGGACAGCAGTAAAACGAGCATGAAATGGACAACCAAGGTCGTCTACCTGCAAGGATGGAGTAGACTAGGTTGTAGACGAAGTCTAGACGACGAAAACATGACCGAACGGGGCCTTTTTGGTGCTAAGGTGAAGATGTGAAGTGGAGAAGAAGATGATGAAGAAGAGATGGAGAGGATGAAGAAAATGGCTGGGAAGGGGTTTTTATACCCATCCCAGGTTTGCAAAATGTCAATTTTAGTCCCTCCACTTAGCCCCCGAGTTTCTAAAGTTTGCTTCGGTTGAAAACGACTTTAGAATGTTCGCTATATTAATGTTAAAGCGTGTTTAATGGTAATTGATAGCTTAAAATGGTTTTATTAATGGCAATGGTTATAATTAAAAATGATATATTTGGTGATAATGGTGATGAAATTTATAAAAGGTTTATGCTTAGCACATGTTCAGGAGGAAGTACAGGCACACGGTAATAAAACAAACATGATTCCTTCAAATAGGAGTTTGTGAAGAAGAGGAAGAATAATTAAAATAATTCTATGGTTGATTATGTCGTTCGACGGACCTTAAGGTGACGGATGTCACAGTATCCCCCAGTTGAGAGAATTCGTCCCGAAATTCAGCTGGAGTTAGGTCCAAGAGTGTCATCCACGAATAGGGTGGGTATTTAAGTTTTATCTGATCTTCTCGTTCCCATGTAAACTCTAGCCCTCGCTTTGAATTCCACCTTACACGAACAATTGGTATTCTACTGTGCTTCAACTGTTTGACCTTACGATCCATGATCTCAATGGGTTCCTTAATAAAATGAAGCTTTTCATCGATTTTGATATCCTCAATTGTTACGTGAAGTGATTCGTCAGCCAAACACTTCTTGTGGTTCGACACATGGAAAGTATCATGCACACCGTTGAGTTCTTGTGGTAACCTTAATCGGTAAGCCACTGGACTAATTCTTTCTGTAATCTTGAATGGTCTAACGTATCTTGGGGCTAACTTCCCTATCTTTCCAAACCGAACAACTCCTTTCCAAGGAGAGACTTTGAGTAACACTTGGTCCCAACGTTGAATTCTAGAGGCTTCCGACGATTGTCGGCATAGCTCTTTTGGCGGTCTCTAGCAGCTTTCAGTCTATCTTTGATTGGAAGATCTTGTCGGTTGTTTCCTGAATGATCTCTGGGCCTGTTAACTGACTTTTACCAATCTCGGCCCAACAAACGGGTGCTCTACACTTTCTTCCGTACAACGCTTCGAACGGAGCACACCCAATGCTGGTATGGTAGCTGTTATTGTAAGAGAACTCAATCAATGGCAAATGGGTGTCCCAACTACCACCAAAGTCGATTACACACGCTCTCAGCATGTCTTCCAGCGTTTGTATGGTTCGTTCACTTTGGCCATCTGTTTGAGGGTGATAGGCGGTACTCATGTCTAATCGAGTGCCAAAATCATGAAGTGAATCGGCCGTCACGTCGGATATGATTGACACGGCACTCCGTGTCTTGTCACAACCTCTTTTATGTAGAATCTCGCCAACTTGTCCATTTTGTAGTCTTCTCGGATTGGCAAGAAATGTGTTGATTTCGTCATTCGATCCACTACGACCCATATCGAGTCATGCCCGTTGCTCGCTCGAGGGAGTTGGTAATGAAATCCATGGATATGTTTTCCCATTTCCATTTGGGAATCTGAAGTTGCTGTAACAGTCCCGATGGTTTCTGATGTTTAGCTTTAACTTTCGAGCATGTCAAGCATCTGCTGACGTACGTGGCAATGTCTTTCTTCATGCCTGGCCACCAATACAGATCTTTGAGATCGTGGTACATCTTGTCTGCGCCAGGATGAATAGAATATCACGTCTTGTGTGCTTCATCCATGACCAAGGTACGTACACCTCCCCACTTGGGTACCCATATACGGTCCACGAAGTACTGTACACCATCGTCCTTGCACCTCAGTTGTTTATCCAACCCTCGGAATTCTTCTCCGCAAGGTTTTCTCCTTTCAACGCCTCACTTTGTGCAATTTGGATCTGAGCTTTCAAGTTTGTTTGAATGGTCAATCCCAAAGCTCGAGCACGAAGTGGTTTCACGCGTTCTTTGCGGCTTAGAGCATCAGCCACCACATTAGCTTTCCCCGGATGATACCGGATTTCACAATCGTAGTCACTAAGAAGATCTACCCAGGGTCGCTGTCGCATATTGAGTTCCTTCTGATCCAGGATATGTTGAAGGCTTTTATGATCTGTGTAGATGATGCATTTGGTTCCATACAGGTAACACCTCCATATTTTGAGTGCGAATACTACAGCGCCCAACTCAAGATCATGAGTTGTGTATTTCTTCTCGTGCAGCTTAAGTTTTCGCGAAGCGTAGGCAATCACCTTATCTTTCTGCATTAGTACACATCCCAACCCTTGATGCGAAGCATCACAGTATACCACAAAATCATCAGTTCCGTCTGGGAGGGAGAATATCGATGCATTACACAGCTTATCTTTTAGCGTTTGGAACGCTTGTTCTTGTGCATTGTCCCCAATCAAACTTCTTGTCTTCTGGGTTAACAGTGTTAATGGCTGGGCGATCTTTGAAAAGTTCGCAATGAAACGACGATAGTATCCGGCTAATCCTAAGAATTGTCGTATCTCTGAAGGTGTCTGGGGCGCATCCCATTTCTTCACCGCTTCAATCTTGCCGGGATCTACATGAATCCCGTCCTTGTTAACCACATGACCCAAAAAATTCACCTCTCGCAGCCAGAATTCACACTTCGAGAACTGGCAAAACCTTTCTCTTCCCTTAACAGTTCCAGTATTGCCCGAAGGTATTCTTCATGATCCTCTTTCGATCGGGAGTAGATAAGTATGTCGTCTATGAATACGATCACAAACTTATCCAAGTAAGGTTTACACACCCGATTCATTAGATCCATGAACACAGCTGGTGCGTTAGTCAATCCGAACGACATGACCAAGAACTCATAGTGCCCATAACAAGTTCTAAACGCTGTCTTCGATACGTCTTCCTCGAAAACCCTTAGTTGATGATATCCAGATCGAAGGTCGATCTTGGAAAAATACGAAGCTCCTTGTAACTGATCAAACAGGTCGTTGATCCTGGGGAGAGGGATACGATTCTTCACAGTTAATTTGTTCAATTCACGGTAGTCGATGCACATACGGAACGACCCATCCTTCTTCTTGACAAATAACACCGGTGCTCCCCAAGGCGAATGACTCGGCCGAATAAAACCCTTCTCCAGTAGTTCCTGTAACTAGCTAGATAACTCTTGCATTTCAAATGATGCCAACCGATACGGTGTCTTGCTACCGGTGTAGCTCCAGGAACCAACTCCATACGAAATTCCACCTGCCGTGGAGGAGGCAAATAGACAAGTCATCAGGAAATACATCTGGGTAATCCCGCACTACAGGGATATCTACCAATTTCTGCTCCTTCCTTTCTTTTCCTCCACATGAGCCAGAAAAGCGTAGCACTGTTTTCGTAAACTCCGGCGTGTTTTCATGCAGGAGATAAGCTTTAAGTTTCTTCCCGGTCGTTCTCCTTGAATTCTGACTACTCCTCCGTCTGACATAGGGATTCGTACTACCTTGTCCTGACAGACAATCTCGGCTCCGTGTTTCGACAACCAATCCATTCCCACAATCACGTCGAAACTTCCTAACTCAAAGGGGATCAAGTGTATATCGAAGGCGTGGTTCTCCAATATTATCAAGCCTTTCTAATAATCTCGTCGTCCTGAACAACCCGAAGGCGTGGCCATTTCTATAGAGTAGCTAGTTTCTAGCCTACTAGGACTCAAATCAAGTAATTGCACAAACTCAGAAGATATAAAGCTATTTTCGGCTCCAGTGTCAAATAGTACATATGCAAAGTGATTATTGAGTAAGTGCGTACCCGTGACAACATTTGGGTCCTGACGGGCATCATTGGCTCCAATGACAAAAGCGCGTCCCTGAGCGGCATTCCCTCGGTTTGCCGGGCCTTGATTTCCAGTTATAGCCATCGTCTGATGTTGGTTGTTCCCTTGTTGGCCCAATGCCCGATTCAGTTTGGGGCACACGTTCCTGTAGTGCTTAGGGCTTCCACACTTGTAACAGCCCCTGGCTTCCCGGCGGGGTTAACCGTGTTGACTGGTGCGACCATATTCGGCGCTGTTCTGCAGTCTCTTGCTAAATGCCCCGGGTTCTACAGTTCGCACACACCCGGCACGACATAGCTGGGGGATGATGAAAGTTGCACCTATCGCATCTGGGGTGCGGACCCACATACTCTCGCTTGCCCTGGGTCACGGCCACAAATTTCTGGTTGTCTTGGCCCTTTTCTTGAATTTACGGCACTCGACGGCTCATTTCCCCAACATCTTTCCTTTTCTCTGCTCCCCTGCCCAATACCCTGTTCTCACCATCTCATCAGTTAGAGCGCCAGCCTTCAGAACTGCGCTCTGAATAGTAGGAGGAGCAGCTGTGGTTACCATTGCCCGGATTTGAGGCGCAAGTCCCCAAATATACCTCTCTATCTTTTTGATTCCGGGGTGACCAGATGCGGAACCAACCTTGCTAGCTCGTGAAAACAATCGGTGTAAGCTGCGTGCCCAACCCCCACCATAGCATGATTCCAGAACTCATGCTCAAGTTTTTGCATCTCGTTAAGAGGAAAGTACTCCTTGGTGATTAGGGATTTGAACTCATCCCACGACATTTGCATCACCGATTCTCTTCCCCTAGCTTGAATCTGAGTGTTCCACCACGTTAGTGCCTTGCCCTGTAGTGAGCACGTGGCATACTTAATCCTTTGACTATCGAGGCATTCGCTGATTTCGATCACGGCCTCCATCTTTTCAAGCCATCTGGTCAGGGCTATGGCTCCACCTCTGCCATCAAGCTCTCTTGGTTTACAAGCCACAAACTCCTTGTATGAACATCCCAGTCTAGCATTCACAACCCGGTCTCATTAACAATTCCAGTTTCATTACCGGTTGTGCCACCATTCCCGGTCTCCTGATTGCTTTCGTTCCTAGTCGGGTTCCCGTTATCCTCATTATCATTGCCACCATCCCCATGGGGGTGATAATTCTGAAGAGCATCGTTCACTTGGGCCACGATAGTCGGAAGCAGTGCAGCCGGCTGTTGAGCGATTAAGGCTGCCATATCAGCGTTTCCTGTTCCCGGAGTGACATTGGTAGGACCATCACTTGTTATCAGTGCTCTACCTCTGCCTCTGCCTCTCGGGGCTTCACTTCCGCCACTGTTGCTGCGGGTAACTCTTCGAGGCGGCATGTTCTAATCATAAGAATAGTAAACGCATAAGTTTTAACCATTGCAGGGCACATTATCCATGTCATGTTAAGGTCTAACTTTCTGGGTTAAGACCATACTTATAGTTGCCACACAACGCATACAAATCATGTAATTCTCACGCCATGTGTAGGTAATGTCCAAACACTAGTCCATCATAATAATGACATATCCATGCATGAAATCAAGTTTAGTCTAACGGAGGTTGCCTATTTCCTCCTTTCTCGAGGCCTCAGACATAACCTCCTCGAGGTAAATCCCAGTGTCTAAGGTCAAACGCAATAGCATGATCTATGAAGATCTCTTCGGTTCAATACCCGGATTGATAAAACAACTCGGTGTGCAGAGGGAACGGAAGATCCAATAGAAGCATCCGTAAAGAGCGAGCACAAGGGCTCCCTCACAGGGTGAAATGATCACGAAGCAGGTAGATAAACGAACAAGTAATGAGGAACACGTATGAGATATAAAATGCACACAACCCTGGCATGCAAATCTACATGAAGGTTCCTAGGTTATAGTCTAGGTCAAGTGTATTGCCTAATTCTCTATAACCAATGGCTCTGATACTAGTCTGTCACACCCCCGCTAAGAGCGGAAACACGGGTGTAACGAGACGGGAATCGTCATAACACATGGTAAGCGATAGAGATGCAATAATAATAATGATGAAAAGCGTGTCATGACGACACCCGACAACAAGGGGACTTGTGTCGTGTTTAGTCAGTGATCACGATCACATAGCCATAAGCATAAACATGATATAAGATAAACATAGATAATAACGTTGTATGTAATTCCACAACCCGGAACAAGTTACAAAGTGTAATGTTGTTTGAAACAGATACAATAATTTTTTCAAAATGACGTTTTAGCCCGAAAATGCATCCTAGGGTCCCACTAAGGCAGCACACCTAGAACCTCAGCTAGCATGATCACCTGAAAAGATATGCTCAAAATGGTCAACAAAATTGTTAGTGAGCTCGCAGGTTTAAATGTAAATAAGAAATGATGTTGTATAAAGTTGTTGTAGAATATCGTGCATACAGTTATATAAAAAAATGACATGACAAGAGCTTTACAACCAAACCTAACGACGTAAACAAAGAATCTTGTCAGAATATATTCACCCAAGGCCCGTTCCTGGATTTTTTTGGTACTAACTAGTATACCAACACGAGGGTGGGGGTGTCAACCCAGTAGTACTACCAATACCTATCCGTCGGTTCCCACACTGGAATTAAATGGTTGTAAGAAAAACCACAAAGCAAACTCAAGCATGTATTAGATAAGTAACCACAAAACAGTAGCACGTTGATTCCAAGTATGTAAATTGTATGTATGTTGTACAGCATAGAAAGCGGGCGAGCATACTTTTCCCCCATGTTTGTAAATGTTTGTAAAGTAGTATAAGCATAAAAAGGGGCCCACGAAACTCACATGTTAAGTAGTAAGTATGAATGATCAAGGTTCCCAACAATTGAATGCAATGAACAGTCAAACACCTATTGACAGTTATTGTTAAGCATTAATGACGTGTATAAAGCGTATAATAATGTTTGGTCGGTTCGGGTTGTATCGGTTCGGTCATGGGTAGCACACACACAAGCGGACACATGTATCAGATCTTATGTAGATCCAAGTACTAAGAGTAGTCGTCATTGCTTATGACATCCATATAAAGATCCCATTGTTATAAAAGATAGCACTTGTTAAATATTTGTAGTTCCAAATGGTTTGTCGATAATTGCAAATGTTAGGTTGATTTCAATTGAAATAGTATGTGCATGTTAATAGCGTTGACTTTAATCTTTGTGCTTAGGCAATGACACTTATACTGATGTTACCTTATCATCATCAAATGTTCAGGAAGGAATTTCACAGTCAAACATCATCAGTCACACAACAGGACCAGACGCTCAACTCAACACTCCATTCGTACGAATCAACCTTCAATCGTACAAATCAGCTTCATTGGCACGATTGACCTTCATTCGTACGACTGACATTCAGTCGTACCACACAACCCTAATCACACGACTTAACCTCCATACGCACGAATCAACCTTCATTCGTACAAATCAGCTTCATTCGTTGATTGGCCTTCAGTCGTGCGATACACACACAGTCGCATGCATTCATTCGGTCGTAGGACTCAATCACACACAACATTCTATCGCACGACTCAGTCGCATGACATCCCCAGTCGCACAACTCAGTCGCCCGATGACACAGTCGCTTGACTTAGTCGCTTGACTTAGTCGCACGACTCACCCAGTCGCACGGCTCAGTTGCATGACAGACCCAATTGCCTGAACTGCAGGTTCGCGACTGCTGAAGTGTAGAGTAGCCTTCGGCTGCCCCAAGCACA
>CM046458.1:60775578-60875578 GCA_025506515.1 Flaveria trinervia | reverse complement strand
TATTTCACTTTATAATAATATTATTTTAAAAATATTCAAGTACAAAGGTTAATAAATTTATAAACCATTTGGTTTATATTTCGTACTTAAGAACAAAAAGTTTTTTAAAAACATTTTGGTTTCTTTTAATTTACTCATACTTAATTTTAAATCGTATTTTTACATAGAAAAGTTAAATATTTTTACTATAATTTTGTTTCAATTTCACACAAAAGTAGGCACATTTATTTTTTATTCTTTTTAATAAATTTATTTTTTGAAAATGTTTTTGAAGTATCTTAAAAGATATAATAAAAAAAACTATTTTTAACAAAAATTGCATTCATTATAATATATAATATAAATATCATGACAAAACAAAAAAGTTAATGGTTACTTTTATTTTATTTTACGAAGTATAAATGTAATACTCAATTACCGATAACATGTATGTTGCTAATAAACTTCCGGCAACAGTTAGGGGAGAAACGAGGTACACCATTTCGTGAGACACTCGAGACCGACTCACTAAAAACTCTACATAAACTTAGCTTAAACAAGCGCGAACTCATTTTACAACTCATTAAATAAATGGTTTTAAACCCGAGTTTCATATGTCGAGATCAAGTCGACTTGCAAGGCCAAACTAATGTGCATGTATATGATGTTTATTTTTATCTTTTGTGTGTATACTTATATAAATGATTGTTACTATATATAAATTTATTTTAAAACAATTATATCTAATATATATATCGTTATTTTAAAAAAATTACATAAACCAAATTACTTTCATAAAAATATCTTTTTATGTTAGGGACCGTGTACTGGACGGAGTACTAATTGATTTACGTGTATACCAACTCAAATAGTGCGGAATCCTATTTGATTGGCGATCCAATCAGTGAGAACGTTAACCTGATCGATATAAGAATAAACTAAACGTTAAGAACGAATAGGAATCGATCAAGAACGATCTATGAACTTGGACTGGCTTTCTTGGATGTTCTGGACGGCTAGGGTACGAGTAGGAGTTGAATTCTTCAAAGTGTTACGTTTTTCCATGAATTAAGTGGTATTTATAGGTTAGGGTAGTCAATCGTACGACTGGACCATTAGCATGGTTCAGTTGTGCGACTAAAGCATGCGACTGAGTCAATCACATGACTGAAGGTTCAGTCGTGCGACTGAGTCATCTGTATGTCTCAGTCGTGCGACTGATCCAGTCTCCTAGTTCAGTCGTGCGACTGGTCTAATAGCATGAAGTATTCATGTGTATGAACCATTAGCATGGTCCATTCGCATAAAAACTTCATACGACTAAGGTTGAATATGTTTCTCAATCATTACTTGACTAAGATCTATTCAAACAACCACAAACCTATATAGTTGGTTCAATATGCGTTAATAAATGATAAATATTAAAACATACACTGAAACATTAAACATTAAGATCAACAACCATATATTATGTTTCATTCAACTTATTCGTTTCATTACATTTAGGACATGACAGACATATTACATTATGATCGTAAACTAGGTACATATGGATCAACAAACTCCCCCTTGGACCTAGTTTCCTTCATTGTCTAGCATCCTTCATTAGCTCGTCAAACTTCTTATGCCTCTCCTCAACTGTGACTCCAGCATGTATCTCAAATGCAAAACAGAGTCTTATCACGTTCTGAAACTTGAGGGCCTGTACAATATCCTACGAATCATAGAATAATGGCCACCTGTATAAGGTATAAACATCACTAGATGACAGGTTGGTTAGCCACATTGGGTCAAATACCCGGATGGTCTCCATTTGGCGCTCTTTCTGTAATACTATGACCGCTTCTCCTGTTCGCCAGTCATAATACCACCACTTGAAGTGGGGAGTGAAGTCCTATGGCATTTTCCTCATGGGGATCTTTGACATAGTATGCGAAGGACTCCACTTCAGCACCACTTTGGGTTTCCCAGTCCTTGGGTCCACCTTCGACCTTCGAATGTACCTCGTAGGTTGTTGAGGCTTGAAATCAACCCATCGAGTGTGGTATTCTTTCTTCAACGCAGCTTCAAACCAGCCTGACATCTTCCTGAGGATAGCATACAGCAGGTTTAGGCGTGCCAACTGGTTGAGCTCAAGACCAGGGAGAGTCTTCAGATCATGTGGAAATCTGAAGTACTCGATTCCCTTCTCCCTTTTCACAGCATATACATTAAGATCCTCAATGTAAGCCCATGCTATAATCTTGCTAGACACCTTTAGATGCTTCTTTACTTTGTAGAGCTTGGCGTAGGAACTCGGCTTCGGCGCTGTGCGTTGGGCACGGTTCTCTGCAAAACAAGCCGCCCATTCAGCCTTTTTATTCTCAACATCAGCGTCAAAGCTTGGGCTTGGCTTTATGATTTCTTGGTTTCCCTCTCCATCGTATTCAATTTAACATGCATATCACTGTCAAGTGTATCTCCAAAATTAGGAACCACATTTCCCTCTCGATCAGTATATTCCGGATAGTGCTGTGTTGTGATGTCTTCAATCTCTATCTTATCAACATCGTTGAGCTTGTCATCACTAGCAACATCGACGGTAGGAGCATCCTTAACCAATTCATCCGGGTTTAACTGGAACATTTCTGCGAGTTGCTTATTAGTGAGATTGTGAATATTTCTCCTTCTTCGGGAGTATAGTTACTAACCTCCTGACAATCCCTTGCAAATCAAGTATCATTGTCAGTTGAGACTTGATCTGCTGAAGGGGAGAAACATCGTATTCATCTTGTTGATATTGTGGATCTGCTTGATTTAAAACATGTAACACATCATTCATCAGTACATAATCAAGACAGTAAACATTAAATATATACATAAACATTCATGCACATAGGTTAAATACAATATTCAATTACACATGATTTAAATTACATAAAACATCTATGCATTACATTTGTCCTAAATCATGTGTTCCTCTATTGTCGGGGCTGATGTCGAGGCACCCTGATCTTGATTATTTTGGTCCACCTCTCCCTAGCTTTTGGGCACCCGAAGCAGATGGATCTCCTCCTTGTCATCATCTCCTCCATCCTCTGTGTCATCCTCATCCTCTTCATCATCATCCTCTTCATCATCGTCATCATCATCGTCATCTCTCTGAACTTCAGAGGCTCTTCTTTGGATCCCTTAAGCTTAAGCATGATAAATCTGTTAGATGACTCCAACTCTTCAATCTTCTTTGCTGATTCGGCTTTATGCTCTTTGAGTTGGGCGATCTCCTCTGCCTACTGAGAGATTTGCTGTGATTATGCAGAAGTTAGTTCCATTAGCTATCGTAGCTGAGCAGTCTTCTTGTCATTGGCAGCTAACAGCTTTAGTACCATATGATTAAGTGCCGACAGTTGTTCCTCTACCCCACTGGGAGGTAAAGGGGATCTAGTGGTGAATGTGGTATGGAATGAGAGGTCGGCTTGGTGGCTGGTGGTGGTGGAAGTGGTGTATATGGGTGGTGGTATATGTGTGGGTGGTGGTATATGTGTGGGTGGTGATGGGTATGTTGTAGTGGTGGTGGAAGTGGTGTAGATAGGTGGTGGGTGGTTGTGGTAGTGATGGTGGGTGAGGTGGTAGTAGTGGTGATGGTAGCTGTGGTAATGGTAGTGTGTGGAATGGTGGTAGTGGTGGTGGGTGGAATAGTGGTAGTGGTGGCTGTGGTGGTGGTAGTGATGAATGTCATTGTCCTCCTCTTAGACTTCATCCCATGGGGCTGATCCATCCTTTTTCTCCTCATGCCCCATGAGGAGGATGCTCCCCCTGCGATGTTGTTGGGTTGATCAGGTGTGTAACTGGGATCTGCAGCAGTCTCCCCAGACTCTCTAGGGAGTCCACCAACCTCCCGAATACCTTGTTCGGTGGCAACCACCCTGTTGCCCACCATCCTAGTCAGTGACTCCTCATCACTCTCCTCCTCCTCATCAAGAGGGCAAAAATCCTAATGGAAACTGGTGGTGGTGGCATCTCCATGAGTGGGTGGTGGAGGTGTAACATGTGCAGTGGTGGCCCTAGAAGCAGCGGGGCCAGAGTCTCCACCAGTGCCATGGTCATCATCATCGGAGTTATCAGATGGAAGAGCAATCTGCTCAACATCTGAGTCGCTCTCCTCGTGGCACCACTTACGCCTTGCCGGCGCCATGTAATCCTCCCGAGCCAGGTGCCTGAATAGTCTCCTCACAGGGGGTTTGACTTGCTTTCCCCTGTAGACCTTCATTCTCCCGAGAGTTGTGTCATCCATAATCTCGAGAGATACTGCATCGTGACTCTCCTTGGTAGCGAAGGAAGCTTCTCATCTATAATCATCTGTAAGAATCTTAGGTACATAAAGAAGCCTTCTTTGCCTTTGGCTCAAGGTTCTTGATCAGGTATGCAAATATCATGTTGGAAAAGCTGAAGGGGTGATTCAGCACCAGTGCCACATAGGCATTCTAGATTTGGTCAGATAAGTCATCAAATCCACCCCTTCTTGATGCAATGCACTTAGGATGACGTGTGCTAAGTACTTGAACTGGGGATACAGGTTGCTTTTGTTTAGCACACCTGTATTGATGTCCCCTGAGTACTTCATCCTTAGAAAATATCCCCTCACAATCACCGGGTGTAACCTGGTTGGGTGAGCAGTATCATCAACCAGGTCCAGTACACATCGAAGGTTTGCCGCTATCACCTCTCTCTCTTGCCCAAAGATGGTGCTCCGAATGCAGTAGGGCTCACTAGATCGGTCAACCGATGCACCCTCCCAGAAGGCCTCCTGTATAGACCTGTAGGGAGTGCATGGTGTAGATATCGCCCTGTGTATCCGTGATCTTTTTAGAGAAGCAATGATGCCATCAAACTCGGTAGCGTTCTGAGTGGTGGCGTCCAAATGAGCACATATATTGTGCTTGGTGTTGATGGTCCACCGATCTGCCATAGATCTGTAACATAAGACACATATGTATAAGATCAGCACATAACATAAAGCAATTCACTATAAAATGTTTGAGATCAGTTTGGTTCAATCATGCGATTGAACCATGCGAATGAGTTCAGTCGGTTGACTTATCATGCGATTGAGTTTAATCGGGCGACTGATTCAGCGACTGAGTTCAGTCGGGTGACTGAGCCAGCGATTGAGTTCAGTCGGGTGACTGCGCCTACGATTGGGTTCAGTCAGACAACTGAGCTCATACGCCTTGTTTAATCGGCCGACTGATTCATTCGCCCAGCTCAGTCGTGCGATTGAAGTTCATCAGGGTGACCAATCGCATGACAGACTGTCTGTTTGATTGAAATTCAAATTTTGAGCAGATCTCAAAATTAGGCATCGTGGTTTGGCTCATTAGACTCGCAATCACCCCACATAGCACCTAATAACCTTGATTTCAACATTTTACTTAGTTTATTAGTTTATTAATCCAACTAAGTCTCAGTTCTATGTTTGGGCCGAATTCAGAAATTTAGGGCACAAATCAACTGCGATTTGGGTAGATTTCACCGCATTGTACCTGTATAAACACTATCGGTCGTCAGAATATAGCAATTTGAAGGCAAACAGGTCAGAAGAAAATTTGACAGAGTAACAGCACTATAGGCGATTTTAGGGCGACTGAGGACTGATGAGTATATGCGATCGACTATAGCACTATTTATATTGAATCTGGTTTCAATCGAGCGACTGGATCCATTCGTTCTTTTCATTCGTGCGATTGGATCTCAGTCGTGCGATTGGTTCAATCAATCACATTCAGTCGGTCGACTGGGTTTCAGTCGGGCGACTAACTCATTCGGACAACTCCATTCAGGCGACTGGTTCAGTCTTGTAAGCCATTCGTGTGAATGGTTCATACTCATGCTCCATTCGGTTGTCTAGTGCATAAGTATGGTCCAATCGTACGACTGGTCCATACTCATGGTCCAGTCGTGCGAATGGATCATACTCACGATTTTGACTTTAAGACCATTTGACATTTAACCTCTTTTAACTTTTGATTAAACATTTTGAGCATTCGATCATCTCAGACATGATCATTCTAACTTTGAAAACTTTTGATCACCTTAGTCGTGATCCTTTTATACAAAACACATTTTGTCACCTCAGACGTGACCCATTTAACATTGAAAACACGTTTGGTCACCTCAGACGTGACCCTTTTAAGTAATTAAATCCCAGATTGAATTCCACGACATAGTCTGACATATAACACCAAATTGACTAAAAGTTAAAACAAAACAAAAGAGCTAACATTAAAAGACAAAACTAAAAATATTTTTGTGATTTTGTGTGAGGTGGAAATCCTAAGATAGAAATCTAACAGATTTATTTCTTGAACAGGCAGCTTCAAGTTATTTTGACCACAAGTGGAACGATTCATTATGGAATCATACAGGTAAATCAAATCATTCGGGACATGCTACCAAAATATTTTGATGCTATATTCTTGTTTTCATCGAGAGTCATTAGCAAATTTAGGAAATCATACTAGTATTATAAGATGCACACATTGATTTGGATTTTCAAGAATTGCTACCATGATGATTGTCAGTATAATTTTCCTCTTAAATCCATACATAAACTTTTGACACAGATTGATGATTGTTTAAGGTTTAATTATTTCAACAAGCACGCTTATATGGTAATCAACATTTCTTAGGAGATTTTTTGAACGGTCTACGAGTATTTTGACAAGAAGAAACTATTATTAGAGCTTTCAAAGAGAAGCCAAGCCTCAGGTCAGTGCTACCGCACAACAGAGAAGCGGCAAACATCAATGAATTCTAGAATATATAGGTTATGGTTATCCTTAGGTCAGTCCCACCGCATAGCAGAGAGGCACATAACCTATCTTCTTATTTGAGCATTTTTATTCTTTTTGCACAGATCACACCAACAACATAGGTTGTTAGTTTTTTTGCTTTTTTTAATTTTTCATCATGTGCTTTGCTCATATTTTGGTCATCCGCACACATTTGTGGCATTTAGTTTGCTCGTCACCCGTTATTGGAACTATGTTGATTGTGTTAACTAAGGATAAGATGATAACCCACAGCTTGTTGAACAACTTAATTTGATCTTGAGATCACCAACGAGGTCTACTTATTTATTGTGTTGAATCTACCGACACATTATCTAATGGTCTAGCAACCTCTAGGTCTACTTTCTCCGTGTTACCTTAGTAGCAGCTAGTTTTACTATCATTTTTCCTTTTATATTGCTTAGACTTATCAGACTTATACTTTGAATTTCGCATCTAATTCAATTTAATCTTTTAAAGTCCCAAATGCTTTGTTCCTGTGTACTATCATTTTCCATAGTCGTTGAATCAGTTTCACGGATCCGATCTTATTTCTATCAGCTTGCCTGTCCTCCTCCCTCGTTTTTTTAATACTAACTTAACCTATTCTCCCCCTAAAATTCTAAAACCGTAAACGATTTGCGTTTTTTAGGATTTTCATAGGCGAATAAATAATAATAAAAAACACCAAAATTAATTGAATAAAATAAACTAAAATAAAAGAAAATAAAAGAGAAATAGACTTGACGCATCGGACTAAACACGTTCATCTTCTGGAATTACATCACTTTTCTTTTTAACGCCGTTGACCTCTAACAGATATAGAAAACGTTGTTTATCAAAGGCTTTTGTGTAGAGGTCAGCGCGTTGGAAATGTGTATTTATTTTAACAACATCGATTAGATTTTTTTTAAAACAATCAAGTATAAAGTGATATTTAATTACGATGTGTTTGGTCTCAGGATGTTGAATAGGATTTTTATTAACGGCTATTGCAGCAAAATTATCAACAAATATAGGGGTGTTGACAACGCAACTGATATCTGCTTCTTACACTGCCACGTGACTAATCGTCTCCTAAAAATTGACATCCTGCTGAGGTGGATTTGTTGTTCATCTTGCAGCCCCCATAATCCGAGTTACTGTACGCGGTAAGCTCAAAATCATCGTCATGAGGATACCACAACCCAAGTGTTGGTGTGCCCTTCAGATAACGAAATATCCTCTTGACCCCTATAAGATGGTTAACTTTTGGTTTCGCCTAATACCTTGAACAAAGACATGTCGCATACATGATATTAGGTCTTGAGGCAGTGAGGTACATGAGGGATCCAATCATTCCTCGGTACATGGTGGCATCAACCAGATCACCATTCTCGTCGGGTGCTACATCATGGTTTGTAGCAAGTGGAGTCCCAGCTGCGGAAGCATTCTCCATGTCAAATCGACTGAGAATATCCCCTACATACTTGGTCTGATGTTGAAATATAACCTTTGGTGTTTGATCCACCTGTAAACCGAGGAAGAACTTCATCTCTCCTATGACACTCATTTCAAATTCTGCCTTCATTACTGCTTCAAATACTTTACATAAGTCTTCGTTCTTGGGACCGAAGATTATGTCATCAACATAAATCTGAACAAGCAGCAGATCACCATCCTTTTCTTTGATGAACAGTGTACAATCAATTACACCTCTGCGAAATCCGTGTTTCACAAGGTGAGTTGAGAGTTTTTCATACCATGCTCTCGGGGCTTGGTGAAGGCTGTAGAGAGCCTTATCCAGTTTGTAAACTTTGTCCCAATGATATGGTTCCTCAAATCCTTCGGGTTGACTGACATACACTATTTCCCGGATTTCACCATGATGAAATGAATTCTTTACATCCAGTTGATAAACTTTATTTTCATGTAAGATGCATAGGCTAGGAAGATACGGATGGCTTCCATTCTCGCCACATGTGCAAATGCTTCATTGTAATCAATTCCCTCGACTTGTCGAAATCCTTGAACTACAAGTCGAGCTTTGTTCCTGATTATGACTCCTTGGTCATCTTTTTTACATTTCAAGACCTACTTCTTGAACTGAAGAAGTTCTTCTTGCATGGCACTCAACCATGCCTCATCATTTAGGGCTTCACTGACGTATTTTGGCTCAAACTAAGACACAAAACAACGGTATGCACCATCGTGAAGATACCTTTTTTCCATTACAGATGCATAATCAGCGAAATACAGCTGATTTCTTGTCTGAACTCCTGATCTAACATCCCTAATGACATTGTCCAGAGGATGATAGACATTTAGGCGTGATCCAGGAGTGGTGGGAACAACTACCTCCGAATCAAGATTATGAACGTTTGGTTCCGTATCTGAGGCAGTAGGAGTGTGAGGTTTCGAAGACTTAGAGGCATCAACGTCAAATGCTTGTGGACTTGTAGAAGTAGGAACCTGTTGCTCGTAATTGTTCTGATCATTTTCCCCGGCTTCATCATAAGAGGAAGAGTCACTAACCTCGAGTGCTCCCCCTGAATGATTACATGATTCACCTTGTGAACCAGATCATGTTGAGTCTTGTGATGGTGTATTTAAGACATCATACATCATTTTGGATGCTAACTCATCGTCAGAAGTGGAGAGAGGAATGTTGAAGGACTTGAAGAATCCATCATAGTCGAAAAAGAATGCGGGTCCTTTTCCAGCAGGAGGGGTGGTGTATCTCTGAACGTCCACGTTACACCACACTTCTACCTAACCTGTTGAGTTGTTGTAAACTCTCTTATTCGGTATGTTGTATCCTAGAAAAATTCCCTCTTCAGTCTTGTCGCTGAACTTACCTTCCTGAGTTTTCTTCAATAAGGTGCAAGGTGCGCCAAAAGGTTCGAGATACTCTAGATTTGGTTTACGTCGTTGAAGTAACTCGTAACACGTCTTGCCATGGCGTTTTACTACTAGAACTTGATTTAATGTGTAACACGCATTGGCAACTGCCTCATTCCCAAATTGGATAGGTAGTTTCGATTCTGCTAGCATTGTCCATGCTGTCTCTATTAAGCTACGATTCTCTCTCTCAGCAACTCCGTTCATCTGAGGAGTGTAGGCGGAAGTGAACTAGTGTACAATTCCCTTTTCTTTGCAAAACGCCTCCATCCATTGGTTCTTGAACTCTGTTCCGTTGTCTGAGCCGACTTGTCTAACCTTTAGATTGTAAAGAGATTCCAGTGTAGTTACTAACTCCTTGAATGACTCAAATGTTTCTGATTTTGATTTCAAAAACATCACCCAAGAGAATCTTGAGTAGTCATCTGTAACTACATAGCTGTACAAGTCGCCTGCGATGCTTCTTGTACTGAATGAACCAAACAGATCCATGTGAAGAAGCTCAAGAGGTAGTTCTATGGAATTAACTTCCTTTTTCTTATGAGACTTCTTAGTCTGTTTGCCTTTCTTGCAGGCGACACAAAAATCTAGGAGTTGGAAGTTTTTGACATTTACACCTCACACTAGATCATTCTGGATTAAGTGCTTCATCTTCCATGGATTGATATGCCCCATTCTCCTATGCTAGGAGATAGAATCCTTCTCAGTAGATTTGGACAAGAAGCACTGAACTTGATGATCCGTTGTAGAGGCCTTTGATAGATCCAAGACATAAAGGTCATTATATCTTAAGGCTGACATTAAGACTTGGTCCTCCGGAATCACATAGTCATTTTTCAGGACATAGCACTTCTTATTGTCGAAAACTACCTTAAATCCCTTGTCACATATTTGGGAAACCGAAAGCAAATTATTTTGAAATTGTTAAACATAGTTTACCTTGTCAAACTTCACTTTCGGGTTCCCTACTTCCCCTTGAGCTGTGATGTACCCTCCTTTGTTTCCAGCAAAAGAAACATGACCTTCTTTGATTCGTTTGACGTTTGACAGGAGTGCCTGGTTCCCGATCATGTGCCTGGATGCTCCGCTATCTACAATCCAAGTGTTTGTATCAGCACTATAATGAACACCCTGCACATTTAATTGAAAACATTAGTTAAGGTGAGGGACCCAAGCCTTAACCGGCTTGGGTGTCCCAGAGGCATCACATATTATAAATTCTACCCATTGTCCATTAGATGGTGAGGGAAGATCATTTGTCTTCTTGTTCTCATTACCAGACATAGACTTTTCTTTCCATAAGCCAACTTTGTGTAAGGCCTGTTTGTGATAAACAGACGACTGGCTAATGGGTTGAACTTTAGGTTCACTCACCCTTTTTGGTGGAGTCATGGATCTCCTTTTTGATGAGCTCGATTTAGTGTCATGAAGTTCAACTCTTTTCCTTGGTGTCTGATAATAAGGACAGTAAGATGCGATGTGTCCATACTTTCCACAGTTGTAGCAAGATCTACTTTCGATATGTTGGTGTAACTGTTTCTGTGGAGAAGTGTGTGACACATGTGTGACTTTATTCAGTTTGGGCTTAGTCACTTCTTGTTTTATTGGTTTAACTTGTTTAACAAAATTAATTGTTTGAACATTATTAACATCTTTACTCTTTTGTTTACCTGGACTTAGACATGATACGCGTGATTTGTTAACATGTTTAGTCTATTTAGGTTCATAATTAAACTTGGTTGAACCAGACTTTATATTGACCTTTTCAAATTATTCATCCAAACTAACACAAGGCATTTTACCTTTTGATTTTGGAGTGGTATCCTTTTGTTTAGTGTCGGATTCATTTGGTTTACATGCGGAATCTGGATCACTTACAAGAGGAGTGGACACCACATGATCCTTGATTGGGTTATTATTTATTGGTTTACTTTTGGCATTCATCAAGGTCTCATGTGTTGGTGGAACCACTTTGTATCCCAAATCCTCCCCATTGTTGCGTTCTCTCACTAAGTGTTGGACAATATAAGAAGAACTTGTCCAACTATGCAGTTTTTGTTTTAATGAATTTACTTCTACTTCCAAAACTGCTTTTTGTTTCTTAGTGTGTTCTAGGGATTTTAGATAGAACTTAATGTTATTAGCTTGGTTAAAAGCTACAACTTCAGTTTTCCTCAGTTGTTTATTCAAAAGTTCTATCTTTTCTTATAACTGTGCTTATTTTGTTTTAAAACACTATTTGCTTCTGTGCACAGTTGCAAGTCCTTTACTAAGCTGTCATTATGATCTAATAACCTAGGAAATTTCAAATTAATACTTTACCTAAATTTATTACAATCAGAACAAGCATGATATTTAAAAGTTAAGTAGTGGAACTTACCTAAGAGGATGCGGTTGAATCAGCCATCAAAGTAGTGTCTGATTTTTCTGGTTCTGATGATTCTGAACTTGTGGAACTTGTCCCTTCTTCAGTCAGGTGATCAACCAAAGTTGCAGTGTCTTCAACATTTGACATCACGAGTTCCACTGCTATATCACCTTTGCTTACTGAGACGTCATCTAAATCCTCAACACTAGCAATGTTGGATTCTCCCTGAGGCACAAACCGAAAGCTCCAATCTTGTCCTTTGTCATCATGAGCAGTCAAGGCTTTAGGATCCTTGCTCGACGAAGTAGGACTGCTTGTGTGTTTATCCTGACGAGTGAAAGATGAGAATAGATTCTCATTTCGTGTCTTCTTGGGCTTCACACATTCACGTTTGAAGTTCCCATTTTCCCCACAGTTGAAGCAGGTAACTTTGGTCTTGTCAAAATCAAAAGTTGTATCCTTAGTAGTAATCAAGTTCTGTCCGGTCTTCTTGACAAACTTCTTATCTCTCCGAACTGCACTTGCTAAGGCCCACATGATGTCCATTCTCTCTAGCTCTGTCTCGTCTACCTGCTCGTAGTCCTCATCTGCTAGATGGCAGTTCCCAATCTTCCCAGCAACTAGGCCGTCATAGGAGTGAATGACTGCTGCTAAGAGATCCGTGTGTTCCTTTGCTACCTCCACTTTCACATTCCTGAGATTCTCGGTCTTCAGTTTTGTAGCATTGGCTTCAGGTGTTATGTATTGGGTACAAGACCACCCTGACGTGTCAGATCCTGAAGTGGTAACTTGAGATGGACCAGCTGAACTCGACACAAATGCCGTTTGAAGTGGCGCTCTAGACATTTTGGCTTATGGAGTTGAGTTGTACAGTGCCGGATTCTGATCATATGAAGACTTTGGGGCCCTGTACTTCATTCTTAACTCTTCCTCTCTTAGTTTTAGAATGAATTTGTTGATATCTAACTTCGCTAGTATATCATTTTGTCTTAGGTTGGAAACAAATGAAACCCACTTCTCAGGCAACCCATCTGCAAAATTTGAAACTTTTTCTTCCAAAGATGTGGTGACTCCATGAGTGTGTAGCTCACTCATCAAGTGGTAGAACCAATCAATGACGTCGTCCAAGCACTCCTTTCCTATTGACGAGAAGTTGTCAAACTCCTTCTTCAACGCTTTAGCCTTTAGAGCTTTTAACGATGCATTTCCTTCATACCTCTTTTTCAATGCATCCCACAACTTCTTAGCTTTCTTGTTCTCAGAAAATTGATGGAAGATGTCCTTAGTAATTGACTGAGTTAGCAATGCATAACTTTCTTCTCTGCATTGTACTTTACCTTTTGGCCATCAGTCATACCGCCTAAGGTAAGTTTGACTCCATCTGCACCTACAGGCATGATATATCCTGTCTCTATCGACTCCTACAGATTGGGATTTACTCCATTTAAGTAAATCTAAAATCTTTGCTTCCACTATAGATAATCATCTAACATTAAAAGCTTAGGGGGCTTGTTATGATTTCACACTTCATTTTCTAGAAGCAACAAATTTTGAATCCTAGAATCCCTTCCTGCGGTGAACGCTGAATATTGATCCTCCATTACTATCGACTTTGAACTTTAGAACAAACTATTTTACTTGTGCGACTGAAGGAATGCGATTGAACACTTCGTGCGATTGAACAATGCGGTTAGCTCAGACGTGCAAATGAGCAAATGCGGATGGCTCAATCGTGCGAATGGACATGTGCGGATGAATGATGTGAATGGGCAATTTAGTCGTACGAGTGGATGAACGATTGAGTCCAATTGTGCGTATGAGGGATGCGTATGGATTCAGTCGTGCGATTGAGTCAATCGTGCGACTGAAGCTGCTGAATTTTGAGAATTCGAGGGTTTAAGGTATTTTGACGCAAAAACACGAATTTCTCACTAACCCTAATTGTCGTATTTTGACACAAAAAGATTGTGTTTTTGAGTTAAAAACACAATTTTTATATAAAAATCGATTCAATCACACGTAAATCAAGAGCGAAAGCTCTGATACCACTTGTTAGGGACCGTGTACTGGACGGAGTAGTAACTGATTTATGTGTATACCAACTCAAATAGTGCGGAATCCTATTTGATTGGTAATCCAATCAGTGAGAACGTTAACCTGATTGATATAAGAATAAACTAAATGTTAAGAACAAATAGGAATCCATCAAGAAGGATCTATGAATTGGACTGGCTTTTTTGGATGTTTTGGACGGCTAGGGTATGAGTAGGAGTCGAATTCTTCAAAGTGTTACGTTTTTCCACGAATTAAGTGGTATTTATAGGTTAGGGTTAGTCAATCGTATGACTCAACCATTAGCATGGTTCAGTCGTGCGACTAAAGCATGCGACTGAGTCAATCACACGACTGAAGGTTCAGTCGTGCGACTGAGTCATCCGTATGTCTTAGTCGTGCGACTGATCCAGTCTCCTGGATCAGTCGTGCGACTGGTCCAATAGCATGAAGTATTCATGCGTATGAACCATTAGCATGGTCCATTCGCATGAAAATTTCATACGACTAAGTTTGAATATGTTTTTCAATCATTACTTGACTAAGATCTATTCAAACAACCACAAACCTATAGAGTTAGTTCAATATGCGTTAATAAATGATAAACATTAAAACATACACTGAAACATTAAACATTAAAATCAACAACCATATAATATGTTTTATTCAATTCATTCGTTTCATTACATTTAGGACATGATAGACATATTACATTAAGATCGTAAACTAGGTACATATGGATCAACATTTTATATAATCACAAGTACTCTATAAGTAGATGTTAAAAAATACTGATTAAAGAGTATTAATTTTTTATGAGAAATATTACTGAAAAAAACATTTATAGAAACAACTATAAAGCAGTTTTCAAATTCATGAGAGATGGTAAATTGATTTTTATTCTATTGAAACTTTATCCTTTCATATTTATTTAAATAACATTAGTAAAAACAAAAGGATTTTTATCTAATTATATTATTAATAAGAAAATTGAACTTTTTAATAAAAAACCATTTTTGTAAATATTTTTTAAAAGACTTATTTTGTTAAATGATATTTCTACCAATTCTACTTTGAAAAAAACTCATTACAAAGGATATTGTGATTGTTTCAAAATAAAACGTTGAGAAAATTTGCAAGTTATAGTTGATTGTTTTTCCCACCCAAAAACAAGTTCACTATATACAAACAAACAGACAATATAATGAGTTTATACAGGTTGTATTACATTAAAATTGTGAACTGAAATGTGTTTGATTCTTGATTATTCAAACAAGTAATAAAAGGGTGGAATAATTCACTCGTCTTATGCAAAGGAGAATAAACTCCATATGCAACTTCTATTTCAAACTGATATTATATATATTTTCAAATCAAGTGTCTCAAATAATCAATTTAGCCTTTTGCTTGTCCCAAATCATGATATCAACTTTCAAATAAAAAGATGAACCATTTATATCGTTTAAATTTACAAACATATCATGGTTTTGATTTACCTCAAATCACGTTATGTTTTAAGTTCAACTCACCGCTTCTTTTACGCCTTCAATGATCTATTTAATATCATTAACACCCTAAGTTTTAAATCACAAAAACTTTTCTACAAATTCTCAATTCAATGCTCATATATACAAATCTCGATTGCAACAGTAGTAGTGGTCCGTACGATTTAAGGATTTAATTTTGATTTTAATATAAACTTTAGTATTTTGGTTTTTTAACATCAATTTGGCTAATTTATATTTTTGTTTATGAAATCATGAAACTTTGAATTAGATTTAATTGATGTAATCGTGAAATTTATTAATGTTTTTGGTAAACAAAAAGAGAAAATTACATAAATGGTTCATGTGGTTTAAATAAATTGCATGTTTTGACCCCCAAACTTTAAAAATCACAAAGATAGTCCAAACTTTTGTGTAACCATTACATGTTTGGTCCCTGACACCAATTCAATATCTATGTTGCATTATCTCGAGTTACAAGTAGACATGAAATAAATAAAATTATTAATATTAGACAATAATAATAAAATTTTAAAAACATCAAATACTATACACAAAGAAGTTTTTGGATGTTTATAGATGTTCTAATATTTAATATAATTTGATTATTATCTAAAGTTCTTATTTATATGTTAATTTAATTTCATATTATACATTATTTAGACTTATAAGCAATGGTAAAGAAAGCTTGCTAATATTATACATAAATGATCTTAAAAATTAATCATAAAAATTGATAGACAAAGTATTAACAATAATATTATGACTTACAAACTTTTTAATTAAAACGATTTTTAATGATTGAACCCGTGTATTACACGGGTCTTTAATCTAGTGATATGAAATATAGTATTATACTTGAATACCGAAGCAACATATCAAACTCCCTTATTTAGAGTCGTTTTAAATTTGACATGTGACAAGATATCTTAAAGTTTGGGTTTGAGATTTGGGCAAACTAAATATGCTATTTGTAAATGCATCCCGCTAGGTAAGGTGTTTTCATACATGATTATTGGCCTTTTAATTAACTTTAAATAGCTAAAACTTTATGTATGTTTTAACTCTTAAGGTAAACTCGTTATCATCTTTCAATTCTCTAATGATCCCGGACCAGTTTAGTGTTGTAACGACATTTGTTCAAATAAAACTAGAAAATGCAGCAGGAAAAGAACATCGCAACAATCACTAAAACATGAGTAGGAAAATGTCACCTACGTATAAGTCATTCATTAGAGTAAATTACAAATATTGTCATTTACGTATTACTAACATTATAGTTCTTATACTTAATTTAAATATTTTATTAAATTCAAGTTTTATTTATAGATTATTAAATTCTAATGTTTTCATTTGTTTATTTTAGTGATTTTACATTAGATAAAAATTAAACTAGTAACAGTTTGTTACAACTTTGTTTTTTTGACCCTTTTGGTATAAAACTTTAAACTATATCAAACAGTTTTTCTTACGTATTATATTAGAAACCTATCGAATATCGTATGAAATTAGGCCATGAATTTTTTTATTTTACTTAGTTATAATTATTATATGTTAAGTTTATATGATCAGGCTTTGCATAATATATAAAGTCTTTAATTGTTCTTATTGTAAAGTTCATTATCTTTTTAATTTTTAGTGGTTTATGTTTGCAAAATAATAATTAAAACCCTTTAGCAACCGTTTTTGTTTAGTTAAAACTTCAGAGTAGTTGTTTAGACTTGTCTCTATGGTAATCTTTTAGATGAGTTTGTCATTATTTTATAACAAAAGAGAGAAAGAACTATTAAAAGTCAAACCGAAGTCACAACCCGACGTATAAAACAACCCACTTACCCATGTTGGCACCCTATTTTTTTTTCCTAAAAATTGATTGGGCCAATAATATTTTAACACCTCACAATATTTAATTAGCATACTTAATGCTTTAGTTTCTTTCCCGGTCTGCTTGCTTCTTTTATAAAAAAATTATTACATAATCTTTTTATTTTTTCTAAACTTTTTTATACAAATCTTATTGAAATGGATTTTTTAAATATATTTTTATTATAAGATAAATATTAGCCATTTGATAAATGTTTTAAAATAAAATAGTAATTTGTTATATATTTTAATATAATAAAAACTAATCATAAATCATATTTGGATGATTAAATTTAAAAATAACTAGTTAATAATATTTAAGATAATTATTTAGATAAAAAGTGGTTAAAAATAAAGAAAGAATGAAAAGTAAAGTTAATAAAATAAACACACAAAGAAAGAAAATAAAAGATATATAAAACTTACACATTTTGTCTTTTTGAGTGTCAGGGCCAAATGAGCATTTACAAAAATATAACAGAAAAAGTTAACTGTTATTAGTAAAAAGGACAAGAAGTTACAAATTTTCAAATAAAAGATACTTAGTGTAACTATTAAAGTTTAAGGAGAAGATCCGTAATTTTAAGCATACTTAAAGGATAAAATTTGCAATTTACTCTTGATCATATTGCAAAGTTTGAGATGTAAACAAAAAAATTATAAGTTTGCATGAAGTAACACAAAGTTTGAGATCTAAACAAGCACACAACCGAATCAAAGACAACAACTACAAAGGCCCAAAACAATACATATACTCCATATGTAGTAGCCACTGAGGTAATAGAATTAAGACCTGTAAAATGTTGGACATGATTGTGTAAAGATTTAAGTTAGACCAAAGCCAAATAACAAGAGGAAAATGAATCATATATAATAAAACAACTTTATCTATAACCTAAGGATCGGTATCTACTCATGTTATAGATGCAAACCTAAATGTGATAATGTGGTTATTTAGAACCAATCATTTTGGGTTATGTTTTGGCCCTTAATGTCTTGTATATATTGAATGGACCATAGCCTAAGGATCAGAATTTGCTCATGTAATAAATGCAAACATAGGGTGATCCATAGATTTTGGATGCACGACAAGTAAACCTTGTCCCTTAAAAGTGAAACTTATATATTACAAACTTCATTTGTAACAACTATTGTTATATCTATTAACAAAACTAAATTATCTATAATACTATATAATACATCCATTTGTATGGAGATTTAATTTTACAAAACATACAAGTTTTAAAGCAACATGTATAATTAGTGCAAGACATTTAATAAGGGTAAAATAAAAAATTAATAAGATTTTAAGACACTTTAGGCGTAATATGGTAAATTTATCCATTAAATTTTATATATCTTGACATTTTTGTCATTACCTCTTTCATGTATTTAATAAACATTATTAATACATTATTTAATAATATGATATTATTTTATCTATTTCATTAAATTTTATTTATTTATGATACTACAAATTGATATTTAAATTTAATTTTATTAATTATATTTTTATAACTATATACTATTTAAATTAAGTGTTATTTTATTTAAATATTAAATATATAATCTATATATATCATAATATTTATAATAACTATAAGATTAATATTTTTGCGGGCATATTGTGAGTTTAGTCATTTTAATATTTATCTATATAACTTATAATAAAAGTGAAAGCATGATAGAATGAAAATTTTATATATAGATTAACACACCTAGATGAAAAATCATGCTTTAAGTTTAAAAAATTAACCATTTTATTTCATTTATACCCTTACAATAAATATAACATATTTGCTTATAATATAAATGTTAAAGCATATACACATGTCCAAACAAAAACGTCTATCTTCCCCTTTCTCTTACTAGTTATTAACAGTACAATAACAATCAAGATGTAATTTGTGATGACATTTTTTCATTAAATTTCTTCGATCTATGTAAATCATCATCGAAAGTTGGCTATAATGTTCATAAAACTCTAACTTATATTCATAAAACGAAACCCCATTAAAATATAGATAATAAGTGATTTCTGACCACAAATAGCACTCATAGTTTCACTAGTCTTGTTGGGATAATATAATTGTCTTAACGACTTTTGTAATATACGTAATTTTTTTCTTTCATTCAATATTTTAAATAATTATATTTTAATTTTTTAGTTTACATAATAATGCACCGAGCCGATACTAACTAAAATCGAATTCCCAAAAGATCACGCAACAACCTTACCGCTGCAATGCAAGGGCATTTCCACTAGTTGTAACAAATTCACTTATCTTACATGATGAAATTATTAAATTGCTGGGTTGCACGTTATTCGGTTTAACAGATTGGGTCAAAATCATTTTGTAGAAACCTAAATTTAACTGTCTTTTTGTTCAACAAGTAAAATGTTCGCTTACAATAGAAACTTGTATTTATTAACCAATTTCATTAGTACTTGGTCCTTGTTAAACCAATAAAAAATATGTATTGTAGCAAATTCACTTGTCTTACATAGTAAAATGATTAAATTGATGGGGTGCAAGTAATTTGGTTTAATTGACAATCAAACTGGGATAAAATCATTAGGGTATAAACTATATAAAATTAGTTTTATAGTTTTTAAACTTCATCAGATTGGGGGTGCCTCTAACATATGTAATTAGTTTTAAAAACGTTTATTAAGTGCAAATGCAATGAAATATATAATTCAAAATATTTTCTTGCTTTTATGTTATCCTTTACTTTAGATGTGTCCAAGACAGTGTCAAAAACATTATCAAATGTATTTTCTCTACATGCATGACATCCAGGTTGTGATAAATTAGTAATTTCATCTGGTATGGGAGCTTAAGAAAATACTTTGTTATCCAATTATGGATTTCACCAAACTGGCGATGACAGCTTTTTAATATATTGCATCATACGAAGTTCCTTCATAAAACGTTGAATAACGGTATATTGGTTCCAATTTTTTTTGATAAAGTTATTTTGTCAGTAGGGAATTGGGTTCATGTAGTTAACCATCAAACCAACAAGGCTTCCCTCCATTATGTAACTAATATGACTATACATTTGTAAGGATCAACAATAACATAAGATCGATCTTGCAATAATAATACGGAATATTATCATCACGGTATTGAAAAGTAGAATATAAGAACGAACGCTAATAACTTCTCATTTGTATTGGTCTCTAGTTTTGAGTTAATACAAATAAGTATAAAAATCATAAAATTGACAAAAAGCTACATAGTTACATTAAAACTAGCTATAAACAAAAACTAGTTCTCGTGCGAGATGTATTCTCACGCGACAACTTAACCTTCTCACGCGACTTGATTTTCTTTATCTTGAATTGATTTCCCAAACCTCTAGGTTCAATCCCTACAATATCCCCTAGGCTTGGTAAATCAATGCTTTAGCAGTCCACGTCATACACCTTGTAACTGCCCCCATATGCATACACCTTGTAGTTCGGGGCTTCATGAACAACCAACCAAACTGTGTTGCCAATAGATGAACATATTCATCAGCTACAATTGGACAAGCCTGCAACCTCATCAAATCTTCACTTTCAAACTTAAGCAGATCCACAGGGTCGATGATACGGTAGTATTTATCCACACAATGGATCAAAGCATGACCCGTCTCCTTCTCATAACTCCAGCACATAAGATTTGACAAGCTATTAACTAGTACACGAGCATGTATAGGGATCTTCCTAGCATATCTTGGATGCTTAAACACTCTTATCTTCATTGGCATGTGGTTGTTAGGATTGATATGTGTCTCATATTCCATGACTTTAGATTTGGAAGTTTTGAACTCTTTGAAGTTGGTCTTACTTTGTTTTCAAATCATGTTTCTTATCTAGTTTCCCTATTCATAATTACTTGGATTAACGAATGAAACATGACCTATTACATATAAATCTAAAGTTCTGAGTGTATGGAAATCATATTCGTCATGATAATACTCTATGGCTCCAGTTTTTTTCTTAAACACAAACTTCTTCTTTTTAGAAAATCTTCTAAACTAAAGTTCTCGCGCTAAGACTAAAGTTCTTTTTTGAACAAGCTCTAAGTTCTCGTGCGGTAAGTTGTCTAACTGAATTTTGCCGAAAAGAGATTTTTCGCGCAAAAGGTCTAACCTTTTGGGTTTTCGTTAGCTAAATATTATCTTCGTTATCCTCTTGTAAGGGCCTTTCTGTCAATAATGAAACTATGATGGCTTATTTATGCTTGTTCTCTTTTATTTTACATCAATTCATTAATTTAAAAGCTAATAGTTTAATTATTAAAATAGTAATAATAATAATAGTAATAGTAATAATAAAAATAACAATAATAAAAATAAGAACAATAAAAATAATAATAAAAATAATGATAATAATAATTACATTTATAAGCTTTGGAAATTAATTATGTGATATTAACATGAATAATAAAAATACAAAGAATTTATAAAGGTTAAATAAAATAATAAATTAAAAAATGTTTAAAACTTAGGGTTTTAATAAGTCAAGGGGCATTATTGTTATTTTAAAAACTTTAAATAGAAAGTTTTTACATAAAACGATAAAATTTAAACTACAGGGGCCAAATGTGTAAATTTCTTAAAAGCTTTTCTTCCCCCCATCCCCCATGTTTCCGGTGACCGGCCTCCAGCGACTCCCCCACTCACTTACTAATCGTTTTTCACCCTAATCAATTCAATCAAATTGTTCCATGGTCCATTTCAAAGCCATGACCATGTTTTGATTCAATTTAAAGGGTTGTTATGAACATTTAAACTAGAAACTGAAATTCACATTCAAGACTGTAACACCCGGATATTTTCTTTGAAGCTGACGAAAGAAGAGAAAGAAATAAAGTCCAAAGTGGGGGACCAAACTTGCCAAAACGGGAGAAAATTTGGAAGAGTAGGGGAATAAGAGGGGAGGGCAGCCCATACCCTCCCCCACACCCACATTATTCAGCAAAGAAGAGAGCAGAAGAGAGAAAAAGAGGAGAAAAAGGGAGAAAGCTTGGTTCGGGTGGATTCAAGCATGCAAAATCCAAGTGTAGCAGGTCTAATCGAAGCTCTTATTGTCGGTGTTGTTTGTGTGAGTTCTAAGAACCCTCTTTTACACATTTTTGAATGATTTAGGGGCTGGAACACATTTGAAAATCATTTTTGAAGTGTGTGTGTGTGTTTGACCCGTGTGTATATGTTTGTGTATGTTGCGAGTGATGTATGATTTCAGGCTTGTGTGTGCTTGTATGGTGTTGTGGAATGTTTTCTTAAGGTTTAGGATGGTTGATTTAGGCTTAGAAGAGGTTTGGAAGAGCTTGGAGGTCGAAAATGGCAGATTGGGTTCGGGAGGAATCTACATTCTGCACAGTTAGGGCTATGCGACCGAATGGCATGTGAGTGGTGCGACTAGAGTCCACACGCATGCCAGTCGTGAGATTGAGGTTCAATCGCATGTGAGTCATGTGACTAGAGCCCATACGCCTCCCAGTCGTGCGACTGAGGGTCATTCGCATGGGGAGTCATGCGACTGAGGCCCATATGCCTAGTTTCATACGCATTAGGTCCATTCGCACAAGTGTTCATCCGCATTGGTTCATTTGCATAGGTGTTCAATCGCATATTATCCATTTGCATGGTGTTCAGTCGCATGAGAGGCCATGCGACTGAAGGGTGCTCATATGCCCAAGTAGAGCTTGTGCACTCGAGGAAAACGTAGTTAGTTTATTGACTTTCGGGGGAAAGTGCATATGTAAGTTTTGATATAGAATGTTCCCGGGAGTTCATATAAGTTAACTTTTGATGTCATAGATGCTATGTTGGGCATGATGATGTATGATGTTGTATGATTATGCATGATGTATGCCTTGTATTTATGATGATGCCTTGTATGATGATGATATTGGCCGTGTATGTTGATGTTCCTTATTATATTGAATGTTTATCTTTCCCGTGTCTTTATGTTGAATGTTAATGAATGAAATGAAAGTATTATGTAACGTAAAATGGAAGATAATGAAAAGAGGAACATGATGAATGAATGCATGCATTAATGAATGAATGAATGTGAGAAAGGCTTGCAAGCAAACAAATGGAGGTGCACACCCAATGAAGGGTGTTAGCTAAACGGTGTGCGGGGTAGCTACCCCGGAAGGATGCACACTGGGTCCAATCTTTGTGATTGACCATATGTATAGGATCCTTGCCGCTTGCCTAGGTGTTGGAGTCAGCTTCGTGCATAATGTTTGAGGTCTATGAAAGACCTTAGGCCTAGTTACCAGCTTCGTGCACAATGTTCGAGGTATAGCATATGGCATTGATCCGGAAGGAAAGAGAAAAGATAAGTGGTAAATGTACCTATCCTAGGTACTGGAGTCAGCTCCGTGCCCAATGTTCAAGGTCTATGAAAGACCTCAGGCCCAATTACCCGCTTTGTGCACAATGTTCGGGGTAATGTACATGTCATCGGAAGTAATGAATGTACGAATGAATGAATGAAAGTATGAATGATTAATGAAGATAATAATGATATTATCTATGCGTACGTATGATGTATGATCGCATGAAAGTAAAGAACGGTTTTAACAAAAGAAAAGTATGTTTTATTATAAAACTAGAACTCACTCAGCAACGCTGACTTTTATGTGTTTCCAGTTGGCAGGTAATGATTGCTGAGGATGGCACGGGGCGGCTACTTAGCTCTTTTGGGATGGCATCCATTTTTATAATGCATTTGTGAGGTAATGGAACATATATTTTTGTAACTGGATAACAATGTATTATTTTGCAAAAGCTTTATTATGAAATGGAATGTTTTGTTTAAATGTTTCCGCTGCAACATTTTAATGTAAGATGATGAAATTATATGTTTTATGTGCAATGATTTACCAGCTGTGAGTGTCCCGGGAATGGGGCCTTACAAAGGCTTTACCGTTCGTATCGAAACTGATAAAATCGTATGTTGTAATTGAGGGCAAATCACCTAATCGATACCCTAAAGCTAATTGAACACTCAATTTCACTCTAAAAACAAAACATATCAAAGTCGATCACCATAACACCATGACCTGTGTAGATACATGTGTACCTAGTTTATGTGCTTAAATGTAAAAGTGTTTCATTTCTTACATATGTGTAATTTGACAATGTAATGAAATATGATATATGATTTGATGTCTATTTATTTTTAATTCATATGTATGACTAATTATATAGGTTTGAGGTTGTTGTACATGATTCTAAGTCAATAATGATTAAGTATTATGTTCAACCTAGTCGGATGAGTATTCATGCTAGTAGCCCATACTTATGGACCATACGCATGAATACATGATGCTTATGGACCAGTCAGGAGACTAGATCAGTCGTATAATTGAGACATAAGATTGAGTCAGTCGCACGACTGAACCTTCAGTTGTGCGTATGGATCAATAGCATGATTCAGTCGCCCGACTGAACCATGCTAATGGTTCAATCGTACGAATGAAAACTAATAACCTATAAATACCACATAATTCGTTGAAAAACAGGATACTTTAAGAGATATTACGCATACACATAAACCCTAGCCGTCCAGAGCGTCCCAAACGATCTGTCCAAGTTCATAGATCGTTCCTGGTCGATTCCTATTTGTTCTTAACGTTTAGTTTCAATCTTATATCGATCGGGTAATCGTTCTCACTGATAGGATCGCCAATAAAATAGGATTCTGCACTATTTGATCCGGTATAATGCAGAATCAGTTAGTACTCCGTATGTACACGGTCCTCCTAACAACCTGCAACTGTTTCGAATTTCGCATTCTGAATGATCTTTATTACAATTGATAGAGGGCTATTAATCCTTATTGTTTTTAAAAGCTACTCAACTCATCAATTTGGATTATCAACATCTAAATCTCCCAAATTGATTTCTCAATCAACCACGGACTTGTTTCATCTTTTATCATCGAACCGACATAAATCCGAGTAAGTTAAACCCATACCCGATTTAGTATGGGAAAAAATCCCTATGTTTAGTACGGTAATCATATTCGAATTCATGTTCAATTGGAATCAAATCAAAGTTAGGATTGAACGATTGATCCATACTTACTGTCTATTTGCATGATTGAAGTTGTCCTGTTCTCTAAGTACAAAGTTTATAGAAATGGAAGATCAGTTTGCTGTGTTTATTGCAGGAAAGGACTCATGCATCCAAAACCTACTGCTTCTGGAGAATGAGATTGGTAATCACAATAAACTGCCAAAGCTGTTAATGTTAGATGAATATCCTCAGTGGAAACAACGGTTTGAGATTTACCTAAATAGAGTGGATCCCAACCTTTGGACTTCTATAGAGACTGCTTACAAGGTACCAGTCAGTGCAAATGGAGTCAAGTTGACGTTGGGAGGAATGAGCAAAGCTCAGAAGATACTCTTCAATTTTGAGAAGAAAGTTTATGCCCTGTTGACTCAGTCAATCCCGAAAGACATCTTTCACCAGTTTTCTGAGAACAAGCAGACCAAAAAGTTATGGGAGGCATTAGAGAAGAGATATGTTGGAAACGCGACATTAAAGGTACTGGAGGCTAAGGCTCTCAAGAAGGAGTTTGATAACTTCTCTTCGATAGGAAATGAGATTTTAGATGATATTATTAACAAATTTTATCATCTAATGAGTGAGTTGCATACTCATGGCGTAACGACCTCAATAGAAGACAAAGTTTCAAGCTTTGCTGATGGTTTGCCTAAGAAATACGACTCATTTATGTCTGACCTAAGATAGAACGACATTCTTGCGACGATAGACATAAATGACTTCATCTTGAAGCTAAGAGAGGAAGAACCGAGAATGAAGTACAAGGCGAAGAAAGGATCCTACGTTCAGAATCCTTCATTCTACAACTCAGTCCCACTCCAATTGGTTCAGGAGCACCATTACAAACAGCTTTCGTGTCCACTTCCGCGGCTCCTTCCGAAACCACTGCTTCAGGACCAGAAACCTCAGGGTCATCGTCAACCAAATTCATAGTGCCTGAAGCCAACACTACTAAGTTGAAGACCGATAATCTTGGTAATATCACATTGCAAGTTGCAAAGGAGCATATGGATCTTCTAGCAGCAGTGGTTCAATCCTTTGATGGTTTAGTTGCTGGGAAGATTCGAAATTGTCATCTTGCAGATGAAGACTACGAGCAAGTTAACGAGAACAAGCTGGAAAGAATGGACATCATCTGGGCTCTAGCAAGTGTAGTTAGAAGAGCTAAAAAGTTTGTCAAGAAGACGGGGCAGAATCTAGTAGCCACAAAAGATACAACCTTTGGTTTTGACAAAACTAAAGTCACCTGCTTTAGCTGTGGTGAAAAGGGGCACTTTAAACGTGAATGTGTGAAGCCCAGGAAAACTGGAAATGGTAACCCATTTCCTACTTTCAACCGTTAAGACAAAGACATGGTTGGAACTAGTTCTTCAAGTAAAGAGACTAAGGCACTAACTACTCAAGGTGATGAAGGACAAGACTGGTCCTTCTGATTAGTCTCTCCTAGAGAATCAAACATTTCCTTTGTCGAAGCATTGGATGATGGGCCTGCCAGTGAAGGTGAGATTGCAGCTGAGCAAGGGATGTTAGATACAGAAGAAGATGTGAACGTGGTACATCACTTGGTTGAGGAAGATCTCAGAGAAACAAGTTCAGAATCTCCAACAACATAAGAGTCTACCTCTGCTTTAATGGCTGATTCAACTGACTCCTCACAGGTAAGTTCTTTAGATCAATTATTTGAAAAACATGCTTGTTCTGAATGTGAAAAATTTAGGAAAAGCATTGATCTAATATTTGCTAGGTTAATAGAACACAATGATAACTTATTAAATGACTTACAACTTTGTACTGAAGCTAATCGTTTATTAAAACAAAATGTGTGCACTTTTAAAGAAAAGATAGAACTTTTGGGTAAACAACTATGGGAAACCGACGTTGTTGCCTTAACTCAATCTAATGATATAAAGTTTTATTTAAATTCTTTAGAAGAAATCAAAAAGGAGAAAGCAGTTTTGGAAGTCGAGGTTAATTCTTTAAAACAAAAACTACATAGTTGGGCTAGTTCTTCTCACATAGTACAGAACTTAGTGAAAGAATGAAACAATGGGGAAGGTTTGGGGTACAAAGTAGTTCCACCACCACATGAAATCTTTTTGAATACAAAATGTAGACCTATTAATAACAACCCAATTAAAGATCATGTGGTGTCTACTCCTCTAATTAGTGATCCTGATTCCACGGGTAAGCCGGTGAAATCTGGCACTAAACAGAAGGAGTCAACTTTGAAATGAAAATGCAAGATGCCAGTTGAGAAGTTGGATAATGATTTTAAAAGGGTTAATGTAAAGTCAGGTTCACCAACATCCATTTCAGAACCCAAACTGACTAAACCAGTTAACCACAAACGTGTTAATCATCAAAGTTCAACCAAAGTGCAAGTTAAAGATGTTCAAAACGTTAAAACAATTAAGTTTGTTAATAAGGATGAAACATCTAAAAGAGTAGTGACAAAACCAAACCAGACTCACCTCACACATTCACCAAACTCAACATCACATAAAAGTTTTCTTCAATCTGTAGAAGCAAGATCTTGCTACAGTTGTGGAAAACGAGGACATATCTCTACTACTTGTCCTTATTATCAGACACCCAGAAAGAAAATTGAACTATATGATGCAAAACCAAGTTTTTTTCTAAAATAAGATCTAACACTCCATCTAAGAGTGTTAGTGAACCTAAAGTTCAAACCATAAGTCAGTTGTCTGTTTACCACAAACAGGCCTTACACAAAACTGGTTTATGGAAAGAAAAATCAAGTATAGTGTCTGATAGTGAGAACGATAAGAAGAAAGATATGCCCTTATCCTCTAAAGGATAATGGTTTGAGTTTATGATGTGTGATTCCTCTGGATCACCCAAGCCAGTTAAGGCTTGGGTCCCAAATCTGAACTTATAAATTTCTTTGAATATGCAGGGTGTCCGCTACAACGCTATCACTAATACCTGGATTATTGATAGCGGGACATCTAGGCACATGACAGGGAAGTTGTCTCTTAGTTTCAATGTCAAACAAATTAAAGGGAGACATGTTTTACTTCATGGAAATAAGGGAGGGTACATCACCGCTTAATGGCATGAAAAAGAAATGTGATATGATTCAAGAAGATGATAGTTCTTAGTCCAGCAATTACCTTCTTAGTTTATTTTCTTTTATTTTATTTTTAGTTTCCTGTCTATTAAAATCCAAAAACACAAAAAGATTTTCGGTTTTAGTATTTTAGGGGGAGAATAGCCTTAGGTTAGAATTAATTTGTAGTATTTATTGACATAAAAAAACGAGGGGGAATGCAGTTTAGCTGAAAGAAGTGAAATCAAATCTGTGATTTTGTTCAAAGCTTATGGAAAGTGATAGTACACAGGGAACGAATTGGTTGGGACTTCAAAACTAGTTTGCTCAAAATGCGAAATTCAAAGTACAAGTCTGAGAAGTCTAAGCACAACTAAAGAAAAATGATAGTTAAACTAGCTTGCTACTGAGATAACATAGAGAAAGTAGACCTAGAGGTTGCTAGTTCATTATATGATGTGTCGGTAGATTCAACACAATAGATGAGTAGACTATATTGGTGAATTAAAATTTTAAACTAACTTTTTTAACTTGTTGTGGGTTCTCATCTTATCCCTGGTTAACACAATCAACACATTTCCAATAAGGGGTGACGAGCAAAATAAACGCCACAATTGTGTGCGGATGACCATAAATATGAGCAAAGCACATGTAAAAACTACTAAAAGCAATCAAGCTAATGACTAATGTTGTTGGTGTATTGTGTGCAAAAGAAAAATAAATGCTCTAACAAGAAGATAGGTTGTGTACCTCTCTGATGTGCGGTGGCACTGACCTGAGGATAAGCATAACCTAAATATTCTAGAATTCATTGTTGTTTGTGCCTCTCTGCTATGCGTTGGCACTGACCTGAGGCTTGGCATCTCTTTGAAAGCTCTTAGAATAGTCTCTTCTTGTCCAATACCCGTAAACTGCTCAAAAATCTCCTATGGAATGTTATTACAATATAAGTGTGAGATCCACAAATGCTTGTTGAAATAATTAAACCTAATTCATCACCAATGTAAGTTAAAAGTCTGTGTATGAATTTAAGTGGACAAACATACTAACAATCATCGTGGTTGCAATTCTTGAAAGTCAAAATCATTATGTGCATCTTATAGCTCTAGTATGATTTCTTGAAGTTGCTAATGACTCTCAGACAAAATAAGAATCTAGCATCAAAGTACATACTAAAAGGGGTTCCCAAATGATTCTGATATACTTGTATGATTCCGTAATAAATGGTTCCAGAAATGATCAAATTAACTTGATGCTCTTCTATTCAAACCCATCACAACAAAAATATGCCTTGGTCTTTCTTTTAAATTTCAAAGTTATTTTCTATTTTCTAGTCGTTTGTAGGTTAGTCATCTGACTATACAACTAGATTTAATATGTGAATCACTAACTAAAAGGGGTCACGTCTGAGGTGACCAATCAGTTTTAAATAAAAAGGATCATGTCTGAGGTGACCAATCAGTTTTAAATTAAAAGGATCACGTTTGAGGTGATCAATTGGTTCCAAACTAAAAGGATTATGTCTGAGGTGATCAAATGGTGTTAAAAAGTCATAATGCTTATCAAAGGTTAACATTTTAAAGAGTTGAAAGTGTATGAGGTCAAACTCTTGAGTATGAGCCAATCGTACGATTGAATCATAAGTATGAGCCAATCGTACGATTGAATCATAAGTATGAGCCACTCACACGATTGAACCATATGTATGAGCCAGTCACACGATTGGACCATGAGTATGCAACAACCATGCGATTGGACTACAAGAATAAACCAATCGTACGAATGGATGAAGGAGTATGAGCCAGTCGCACGACTGAACCCCAGTCACATGATTGAAGCATGTGTATGGGCTCAATCGCACGACTGGAGCATGAGTATGGGCTCAGTCGCACGACTGGAACATGAGTATGGGTCCAGTCGCACGACTGAAATTTAAAAGAGTATAAATAAGGGGGTCAGTCGGTCGGTCGTAACCCTTACCACCATTCAAAGTTGCAGGATCGGGTTTGTCACTTAAACACTTGAATTTCTCTCAAACACACTTATAGAAACACTCAATTCTGATGAATTAAAGTCTTTCACAAGAGTTGATAATAATATAATACGTAGTAAATGAACACACAGAATAAATTTTCAAGGCACTTGTATATATTACTTCTCAACTCAAGATATTACAAGACTCTTACAAGAATGATACATGAGTTACAATGAGAGACTATATATACTAGAACCTACAGCCGGATATACTTTGATACTAGCTGGAAACCTAAGACTAAAGCATATACTACAATGCTATAGTTAAGGTATCTTAGATAAAGTATTATCTAAGATGTGGTAGTCATGACATGTCCATGACTTACCTTTTGTCACCAACTAAAGATGGCAACTGTACTAACATAAAAAGGTAAACAGTGGATTAAAGTATGGTCAACTGCATGGCTTTTGAGAAAACGCCATGCAGTATCTCAGAGATTTGTAGTGGAGTGTAAGGGAGACCATACTTATGTCCACTGGATAATAGTAGTGTTTTCCGAAGGTAAGTTGGCTTCGGAAGAACAAGTTCTTCTGAAGCTACTTATACTTCGGAAAAGGCTACTATACTTCCGAGCCTTGAGGACTTCTGTACTTCGGAAGTTGACTTCAGATCTTTCTTTCTAAGTCTTTAACTTCGGAAGTAGGTTCTTTGTCTTTGGAAGTTGGAACTTTTCCTTTGGAAGTAAGTTTTACACTTTGTCTTCGGAAGAGCTCCTTTTTCCTTCGGAAGTTCCACACTTAGCTTCGGAAGTCCTTTATTTGTTGTACCAAAATCTTCTAAGTGACTTGGTTTTGGTTGCACCAGCCTTTCTAGATCCAACAAACTCCCCTAGGTTGATGCTACCAAAACCTCACTTATTTATGCTTCTCAAAGCTTTCAGCACCAGGGACAAAAGATATTTGTCTGTCTCTTTGTTCTTTCCTAAAGTGGTGCTGAGAAGCTTGTACAAGTCATTGGTGGATAGGAGATCCAGTCTATCACTCTGAATGACATGTACCCTTTGTTGTGTCCCCCTGAAAAGGGTTAGTTGACGTGAGTTATAGTCATACTCCCATCTAACTATGAATTCAAGTTCAGGACCTTCAACCATTTGTAAAAAGGCTTTGCCTTTGGTTGCTGATCCCTTCCTTTCCTCCTTCTCTCTCGGTTTCAACTCTTCTTCAACCTTGCTTCTAGCAATTAGCTCGGCCATATGAAGGTTGCCTAGATGATTTATGATATGGGCAGCTACATCAGAGTTTGAAGGGTTGGAGAATGTCTTCTCTGCTAACTCAGCAATGTTAAATCTACTTAAGTGTAGCAGAGATGAGGCACTCAGCCTGTTGAGCTCTCCATTCTCTCTTTCAACAACAAAGTTGTGAGAAGAGTCTTCAAACCTCCACTGGATGATCTTCTTTCTAGGTGTAAGAGGTTGTCTTGGCACCTGGTCGCTTTTCTTGGTATCTAGTAGAGTCACCAGCCTTCTCCTGAACTTCTTTTCTTCCTCATTCAAAGTATCTGAATTAAGGCCAAGGAGATTTGCAGCTTGGTCCAATATTCCTCTAGGCAGATCAAGAAATTGATCTCTAGTGAGGGAACTTGAGGATCCATCAACATAGGTCAAATTGACAGAATCCTCCTCACAGGAGATATCTCTCAGAGTTGTGCATTTTATGAGCTTTGTCTTGACTGCCTTGAATTCTTCTAAGGAGAGATGTTTAGAAGGCTGAGGGGATGGTTTGATGGGTTGATGGGTAGGTTGAGGTGCTTGGGTTCTGGCTAGAGTTTCGGGTTGGAGGATGGGTAGTTTAGGTGGTTGAGGTGAAAGGGTTGGTAGGGGTGATGGTGTAGGTTCAGGGGTGTATGGTTCAGTGGTTGGTTCGGTATTGATGGGGAGTAAGAGGGTATAGGTTCAGGTTGTGGTTGGGTTTGGAGTTTGGGTTGAGTGGTTGCTTTGAAGGTCATCCCCTGTCCCCTTCTATACATCTCCTTCCTCTTCCCCGCACAAATGTCAGCCTTAATGTCACTGACATGTCGCTGGAGAGTCTTTTCTGACATAGGATCCACCTGCCTGCCAGAGAAGCCATGAGCTTTGAGATAGCTCTTCATCCAGGCCTTCTCACCTATTTTCTTCGCAGCAGTCAGTCCTGCTTCCTCTTCCTTCTTCTTCTTCTGCAATAGCTTTTCCCTTTCAACTCTCTTTCTCTCTTTCTCCATTTTATCTTGCTCTTTGTTGAAGAGCCATAAGATCGTATCATTGTTATGTGGTAAATTCTTCTTGAGAGAAACCTCTGGAGGTTAGGAAAGTTATCCTTTCCATCCTGAGCTGTAGATCAGCTTCTTTTTCTTTCCTCTCCCTTTCTTCTTCTAAGGCCAACCCTGCAGCTTCTTCTTTTTGCTATTTTAGAAGCAAGGTTGCCTTTTCCAGCTCTATTAACTCCTCTAATGGTAGCAGGAGTACATCTTCAGTTGCAGCTTGTAGACTAACAAGTCTATCATGATCTCTACCCTTTTTCGGTTGTTGACCGCCTCCTGGTTGGCTGCAGCTGCTTTGGTACTTGCAGCTAGCAGTTTTCCAGTTGTCAGCCTACCTTTTCTTTTGAGTTTCTTCAACCTTTCTTCCTCCTCAAGCTCTTCCGAAGTCATCTTCCTCTTTCCTTTGATGTCTTCGGAAGTACTAGACTTTGGGGGTTCTTCGATGGAAGATTCAGGTTGAGTAGTAGAGATGAGAGCTGGAGTTAATGCTGACGTTAGAGCTAAAGGTTGGGTGAGAAAATCCTCCCTATTAACCTCAGATGCAAGTTCCAGGATTGCATCTGTGACTATTAGATCATCGGATGATGAGAATAGTCCTTCCACAGCAGCAATCTCAGCTTCGGAAGTTTGAACTTTTTCTTCCGAGGCTTTGAATTGTGCCTCGGAAGTCTGTGAAAATGCACTGTCTATCCCAATTGTTTTAGTTGCTGGGCCATCAGTCCTTGTTTCCCCTTCGAAGTTAATCTTAGGTTCCACTTGGACCTTAGGTTAACAACTTCCTCAATAGTGGTAGAAAGTGCATTTAACCTCCGAAGCTCTTGAGCTCCGAAGTAGATCACAGACATATCAGGGCTTGGATGTTCTATAAGAGATTCCAATAGGGTAGAAAGTGCATTTAACCTCCGAAGCTCTTGAGCTCCGAAGTAGATCACAAACATATCAGGGCTTGGCTGTTCTATAAGAGATTCCAATAGGAACTTGTTAAAGAACCTATTGATATCTTGGAGCATCTTTTGATCCACTTGAATAAGAACTGGGGAGGCTCAGGGAAAATTGAAGCTTATTGCACAGGATATTTTGATCTCAAGGAAGTGAGAGCTTGACTTTGGGTTTCCTCTTGTCTTTGACTTTGTCTTTGAACACTTCCCCCTTTTTGGTAGCATCATCCTGAGAGCTGATGAGCTAGAGGAAGAGGTCAAGAGACCTAAGTTGGTACATGCCTAACAGACCTCTCAATCTGTTTCTCAGCTAGTTTGGCCTTGAGAGTTTCAATCTCAAGTTGCTGAGTGGTAGACCTATCCTCTAAAGTCCTAACCTTGGATTCAAGATTTGACACTTTAGAAAGTAGGTCTTGAATGGTAAGTTGCATTCTTCCCTCATCTTCTTTTGAAGAATAACGGGGAGATGAGGTAACATACGTTGTATGTTCATCCTCACCACCAGATATGGTTTCTGGGCACCCTGTTTCCGTTGCTCAAAGATGTCTCTTTCAGAGTCATCAAAGAGCATGGTTGCCATAGATTCAGTCTCAGTGATGTTACCACTGTCCTGAGGATCCATTGAGACTCGTTTAGTAGTGGCAGCTGAATCTACATGAGTCCCCTCCATATTAGTGGGACTCACCTCAGTAAAGGTTTGCTGATGGGGGCTAGAGAGAGATAAGAGGTCTCTCTGGCTCTGTTGATCCTTGAGAGGGTGTTGTGGATCAACTTCATTTCCCTTAAGAGACATAATCTCTTCATCAGTTCCATTAAAAGGTCAGTAAAGGATATGGAAGTGAAACCTAATGACTCGGGACTTTGATCAATGTCTAAAGGCATTGAGCCTGTGATAGGGTTGTCCCTTTTTGGCTGCTCAGGGGAGTATAGAGACTCATCCTGAGGGCTTTCAGCTTGGGTTGTGGGCTCATGGGTCTGAGACTAAGGAGACTCAATACCCATCTTGAGGTCAATTATGAAGGAAGGTTGGACCTTAGGCTGAGTAGGAGCCCTTTGTTCCACACTAGCCTTTTTGGGTATAACATGAGGAGCTTGTTCAATCAGAGAAGATTGAACAAGGGTTCATTTGGGACGTCTCTGATAAGTAAAGGTAATGGTTGGAGAAGGTAGATTTGGCAAAGTGGGGGTAGTTGCTGGTGTGGGTTCATCACATGTGGGGTTAACAGGGATGTCACCAGGAGCCATTGGCTCAATCATACCTGGAAGAAGTGCAGTATCTCTTTCGATGAAGTTGATGGACATTCTCTTCAAAGTCTTGATGATGGTCGACCTCATTTGAGGAGCAGTCAGAACAGCTCCACAGACAAGCATGCTCTGGTCCAGCTCGCAGTTGATTATGTGCTGGAGAAACCTGGGATACATGAAGAATGTGCCATTTTCAAGATTTCCCATGAGGTTAATCAGCATAAATCTTGAATAGTTGAAGCGGAGGCTTTTCACCAACCCATGAACTAGGCACCAAAGTTCATATGGGATTTGATCCCATCCCCCAGATTTATTCGACAAGCAGTGAAGAACCACATGTAGCAGGAACTTCCATTTGTAAGAGAAGTTAAATTTGTAGACAGTTGACCTGCTAACGTCTCCACTATATCCCATTTGGAGATAAGTATTGTCCAAATCTGCTTTGGGGAATTCTGTTGGAGCACCCTCATCATGAAGCTGTAGATGCTTCCTGATGATCTGTTCAGAAATGGCCAACTCCTGGCCACAGATGCTCGATCGAGTGACACGAATCCCATTTAGGGTTTCAATCTGACCATTTCCCCAAAATTCAGACATATGGTTTGAGTAAATTGTGGGGTTTACAGTCAAAGCGGTGTAGTAAGAAGATTGGGTTAGAAAGGAGATGATATCTAAGAAGTCAGCATCTCTTGAAGAATCAAGAAGTGTGACTTGCTTGTGCTGAGGGTTGAATGCCATTTGGAAAGGTGAATGGGGATGATTTGAGCTGGGGTAAAGTTGGAGAGGAGAAATTTCTAGGGAAGTAAAATTTGCAAGTAGGAAATGAAATTGAATAGTTGAGACTATTTAAAAGATTGTGGAAAGGCGGTAATGGGGGTAAGGATAAGGTGATGTGATGGTTTAGTGGATGAAATGACAATGGTGGTAAGGTTAAAATCAGTTAAATAATTCGACATCATTAACAAAATCTTTGTTTTTTACAGTGTGGGGCCCAAGAGATTTACGTTACACAGTGAAATCTCTCTTCCGAGTGTAAAACATTTCCGAAGTTAACTTGTCTTCCGAAGGCAATTATACTTCCGAAGCCAAAACTTTGCTTCCAAAGGTTAGAGTTGCTTCCGAATAGAGAATTGTAAGTTCAGAAGTAGATCTGATATACAATCAATCACTTCTTCCGAGGCCAAAAATTCTTCAAGAAGAAAGTTATCCTTTGAGAAATTTTGCTTCGGAAGATATGAGAATGTCTTCCGAAGGTTAATTTCTCTTGGAAGGAATTTACACTTAGAAAATTTCAGAGAGAATTTCTTGTAATAGGGCTTAAATTGTATTGACACAAGACTTACATATTAAAAAGGTTTTCAAAAGAGATCAAATTAATCAATGTTTATCATCCCAATATCTGTTATGAGATACTTGAACCTTTGTTCATCAAAAGCTTTGGTAAATAGATCAGCATATTGTTCATTTGAATCAACTTTGATTAACTTGATTAGATTTTTCTCATGAATATCTCTAATGAAATGATACCTGATGTCGATATGCTTTGTCTTGGACTGCTTCACCAGATTTTCAGTAATGGAGATAGCACTATTGTTGTCAATATGGATAGGAGTACTTATAAAGTTAAATCCATAGTCTAACATCTGATTTTGAATCCATAGCAGTTGAGCACAGTAGCTAGCAGCATCAATGTATTTAACTTTAGCAATTGATGTAGAGACACAAGATTGTTTCTTGCATTGCCATGAGATGATCCTTCCATCAAGAAATTGACATCCTCCTGAAGTTGATTTCTTGTCAATATTGCAGCCTCCATAGTCACTGTCAGAGTATCCATAAAGATTGAAATCCTTGTTTCTGGGATACCAGAGACCTAGTTTAGGTGCTCCTTTGAGGTATTTGAGGATTCTCTTAACAGCAGCTAGGTGAGACACCTTTGGAGCAGCCTGATATCTTGCACTAATGCAAGTAGCAAACATGATATCAGGTCTACTGGTTGTTAGATACATCAGAGAACCAATAATTGCCTAAACGGATGTTGACCAGTGTCCTCCCCCTCAAGGTTAGGACAAAGATTATGGTTTCTGGGTATGGGTGTCTTGGCAGGCTTGCAATCCTTCATCTCAAATCTTTCTAAGATGTCAGAGACATATTTAGATTGATTAATGAATAACCCTTCCTTCAGTTGCTTTACCTGAATTCCAAGGAAAAAGTCCATTTTTCCCATGGAGCTCAACTCAAACTTCTTCTTCATAATGCTCTCAAAGTCCTTGCACATTTGGTCATTTGAGGAACCAAATATGATGTCATTAACATAGACTTGTATGAGCAAAATGTCCTTTCCAGACTTTCTGATGAAGAGAGTCTTATCAATGGTACCTCTAGTATAGCCATTCTTTAGAAGAAACTGAGACAAAGTCTCATACCACAGCCTAGGTGCTTGGTGCAGCCCATATAGAGCTTTATCCAATTTGCACACGTAGTTGGGGTGCTGTGGGTCTTCAAATCCTGGAGGTTGGCATACATAGACTTCCCTATCTATATCCTTATATAGAAATGCACACTTGACATCAAGCTGTTATACTGTGAAGTCCTTGGATGCAGCATAAGCAAGGAAGATCCTAACTGCCTCAAGTCTTGCAACTGGTGCAAAGACATCAGTATAATCGATTCCTTCCTCTTGAGTGTATCCTTGAACTACAAGTCTTGCCTTATTCTTGATGATCAAGCCTCTATCATCTCTCTTGTTTCTGAAAACCCATTTGGTGCCTATAGGTACTTGACTAGATGGTAGCGGACATAGGTTCCATACCTTCTTTCTCTTGAATTGAAGCAGCTCCTCTTGCATCGATTCAATCCAGCTACTATCTTTTAAGGCATCTTCTACCTGCTTGGGTTCTATCTGAGATAGAAAGCATGAGTACAAGCAGACATTCCCTTGATGAGTCTGTCCTCTTGTTCTCACACCCTCAAAGACATTCCTTATGATGTTCTCAGTTGGATGAGTGTTGTGAATCCTAAGACGAGGAATCACTTTCAGTTGTAGAGATAGATCCAAGTTAGACATATTCAGCTCAGGAACTGGAACACTTTGTCCAGCTGTTGTTTCAAAGTCATTAAATGAGGACTAATTGAATGAATGAGAAACCACATCAATAGTTGTCTATGAAGTAGTATTAACAGTTGCCTGTTCCTCAAAATACTACCTCCTTTTGCCTTGTAACACCCGAATATTTATTATTTTGAAGCCGGTGAAGAAAGAAAAGAAAATAAAGTCCAAAAGTCGAGGGACCAAACTCGTCAACGAAGAAAAGTTGGGAGATGTGGTGATATATGTATGGAGAGGGCAGCCCACTCTCCCCACACTCACACTTCAGTTTCATAAAGAGAAGAATAGAGAAAGAAGAGAAAAAGAGGGAAAGTGCCGGTTCGGGTCGGTTCGGGTCGCCAAAATCGTCGTGAAGCAAGCCGAATCGAAGCTCTTGTCGTTGTGCTCGTTTAGGTGAGTTCTAGGACCCCTCTTTTACATGTTTTTGAATGATTTTGGGGCTGGAACACATCTGAAAACCCTTTTTCGCGTTTTTGGGTGAAAACCCGTATGTATGCGTGTATGTATGCGTAGGACCCGTTTGGGGCTTGATTTCTTGCTTGGTTGTGCTTGAATAATGTTATGGTATGCATCCCTAAGGGTTAGGATGGTCGATTTAGGCTTAAAATGGGTTTAGATGAGTTTGGAGGCCGAAAACCCTCGGCTGCAGTCGGGTTGAACTGCATTCTGCATCAGTTAGGGCTAGGCGACCGACTGGAGGCCGAATGGAGGCCATACGGCCGATTAGGGTGCGATTGGGGTTCATTCGAATGATTGAAGGGCCATTCGCATGGGGTCATGCGACTGAAGGTCCATTCGCACGACTGGAGGTCCAGTCGCATAGGTGTTCATCCGCATTGCCCATTCGCACGACTGGATGTTCATTCGCATAGGTGTTCATCCGCATTAGTTCATTCGCATGATGTTCAGTCGCATGGAGGCGATGCGACTGAAGGGTGTCCATACGCCCGAATAGGGCTGTTGTACCCGTGTAAGGTGTAGATTGACTTCCGACTTTCGAGGGAGAGTGCAGATGTAAGTTTGACGTAAAGGTTCCCATAAGAGTTTTTAAGATGACGATCGAGGTCTTAGAAAGCATGTTGGGCATGATGAGGGTGATGATGTTGCATGTTGTGTATGTATGATGTTGCCCTGTATGATGTGATGTTGATGCATGTTAATGTTCCTTAGTGTGATGTATAATATCTTTCCTATGGCTTTACCTGTTATGATGAATGAACGAAGTATTATGTAACGTAAAGTGAAAGATAAAGAAAGAGGAACATGATGAATGAATGCATGTATTAATGAACGAATGAAATGTCTTGCACACATCGGATAACGGGTCCTTCTTGGTGATTGACCCTGAATGTAGAACCTCTACCGCCCACCCCTAGTACCGTGGCATACGTTTAGCTGTTCATTTGTTGACTTCGTCCCAGTAGCTAAGACTGATGGTTACTCCTAGTACCGTGGCATACGTTTAGCTGTTCATTTGTTAACTTCGGCCCGGTAGCTACGACTAACCGGGGTGTAGCACATGGTATTGGTATGGATGATGTCCGATGCACAAGTAAGGTAATGAAAGAACGAATGAACGAATGAAGAAGATAATAATGATATTATCTATGTGTACGTATGACGTGTGATCATGTAAAAGTAACGAACGGTTTTATATGAAAGTAAAGTATGTTTTATTTATAAAACTAGAACTCACTCAGCAACGCTGACTTTGATGTGTTCCAGTTGGCAGGTAATGATTGCTGAGGATGGCACGGGCGACTACTCAGCTCTTTTGGGATGGCATTCTTTTGATTAATGTTTTTGCATTGTAATGCGAACAAACTATTTTTGTAATGAATGTTGTATTAGTTTGCAAAAGCATTTACATGGAAATGAAAGTTTGTTTTAGTTTTCCGCTGCGATTTATTAAATACAAATGTAATTGTATGTTTTATGTGCGATGAGAACCCAGCTGTAAGCGTCCCGGAACGGGGCCTTACAAGTTGGTATCAGAGCCAAAGTTTAAGTGAAATGGGTAAATTTTCAAAATAAACCTGATCTTAAACTGAGAATGGGACGGAAGGGAATGGGATGCCAAACTGAGTAGCTGGGTGCCATCAGGTATTTTCATAAAGTTAACCGGTTTTATGTGCGCATGGTATGTGTTATGTGTTGTATGCAGATTTAAATACTGACGTAGTCAGCACAGGTAATACTTGGGGGATGAAGAGTAAAGTAAGTGGCTAATCATAACTGGCCACTGTAATTAGGGACTTACTATACTCGACATAAACTGAGTTGTTTCCTTGAATGACCGTGTTGGTGTTTGAATCTTTCAGTGTGCGTGTGATGGCCGGAGGTAGATCTTCGAAAGCTTCTAGGGGTGGAGGTCACGGTGTTGACCCGCGACCCAAGAGAGGGAGACCCAGAGTTGAGAGGGTGGTTCATGAAGAACCAGAGACCCCCCATCCGGAGGGTGGCGACGAAAGCGCCAATCTGAGAGCCTCAGTAAAGGAGGCTGTTGTAGAAGAAGTCCATCAGGTCATGCAGACAATCTTACCGTCTGTGGTGACTGAAGTTATTAAGGCTGTACGAGAAGGGGAAAGAAAATAAAGAAACAGATCCTCTAGAGAACGGGAACAACCAGAGCCAGAAACGGTTCTATCTGATGATGAAGATGAAGAAGAAGAGCCTGCGCGGAGACGGCACGGGGATGTAATTACGGGGCATTTATGAGATGCAAGCCCCCTACTTTTGATGGAAACGGCACCGCTGCAGCTGCTCACCGGTGGGTGAGGGAAATGGAAGCTGTTCTCGATATCAGCGAGTGCCGAGAGGACCAAAAGGTGAAGTTTGCTACCCACTCTTTTGTGGATTCAGCTCTGTGCTGGTGGGACAACATTGTCCAAGCTGAGGGTAGTAGGGCCATTGGGAAAATGAAATGGCCTGAGCTGAGAAGGTGGTGATTGAGGAATTTTGTCCTCATCGGGAAATGGACAAGTTGGAAAGGGAGTTTCTGCAGTTGGAGGCTGGAACCATGACACACCAGTAGTATACCACCAAGTTTAATGAAATGGCACGGCTTGTGCCTGATCAGGTGACGCCTCTGTCTTGGAAAATCAAGAGGTACATTCAGGGTTTACCGGTGGATGTTCGCGGCATATGATCGCCGCCCGGCCAAGCACGTTTAGGTCGGCAGTTGATTTGGCAGGGAGGCTGTATGACGAGCGGGAGGTGGTGGTGACTGAGGCGAGTAAGAAGGGTGGTGGTGATCCGAACTGGAATGGGAAACGGTTTGGTCGGGGTGATGCCCCGATGGGTAACAAAAAGGCACGGGTGGATGAACGCCGTGTGGTCACATCAAGTGCGGGGTCGAAAAGGTGTGGCAAGTGTGGAAGAGAGCACGGTGGGGAATGTAGGTTTGGGTCAAACTTGTGCTTCAAGTGTGGGAAGGCAGGGCATATGGCGAAGGATTGCCTATCGGGCAATGTTTTAACTGTGGGGAAACTGGTCATATGAGCAGAGATTGTAAGAAGTCGAGGACTGAGGGTTCAGGGGTGAAGAAGACGGGAAGTGATGGACCGAGGGCGAGCGCCAGGGCGTTCACCATGACACAGGAGGAGGCTAGGACGGACCCTGACGTTATGTCCGGTACGTTTCTAGTGAACCAGACTTTAGCTTCTGTGTTATTTGATTCTGGTGCTAGTAGGAGTTTTATTTCAGCTGCTTTCTGTGCTAAGCTGCCTGTTAGTAGTAGACGTGTTGATGCGCCCTTTGATGTAGAAACTGCCATAGGTAAGTCTACCAGGATTTCTGAGATGATAGAGAATTGTGAAGTGGAACTTGAGGGTCATAGGTTTCCTGTTAGACCGTTCGTGATGACCTGGGTGGTTTCGATTTGGTTCGTGGGATGGATTGGTTGGCGGATTTCGAGGCGAACATTGTGTGTCGCAAGAAGATGGTTCGGTTGACAGCGCCTGACGGAAGTTTGGTAACGGTTTATGGTGATCGGGTTGCTACGATTCCGAAGGTGATCTCAATGGCAATGGCGGGAAAGTGTGTGAGGCGTGGATGTAGCGCCTACTTGGCTTATGTAAAGGATGTGGATACACCAACACCACAACTAGCTGATGTACCAGTTGTGTGTGACTTTCCAGACGTGTTCCCAGAAGACTTATCAGGAGTGCCACCTGACAGAGAGATTGAATTTCAGATTGATCTGATACCGGTGCCCAACTGTTGCCAAGGCACCATATCGGTTGGCTCCAACCGAGATGAAAGAGTTGATGGAGCAGTTGCGAGAGCTGCTTGATAAGGGGTTCATTAGACCGAGTATCTCTCCTTGGGGTGCTCCGGTCCTATTTGTAATGAAGAAGGATGGTAGTATGAGGATGTGCATTGACTACCGCGAACTGAACAAGTTGACAGTGAAGAACCGCTACCCCTTACCGAGGATAGATGATTTGTTCGACCAGCTTCAGGGTGCTAGTTGGTTCTCGAGGATAGATCTTCGATCTGGTTATCATCAGTTGAAGGTGAAGGAGCAAGATATCCCTAAAACAGCTTTCCGTACGCGCTATGGCCATTACGAGTTTCTGGTCATGTCTTTTGGTTTGACCAACGCGCCAACTGCTTTTATGGATCTGATGAACCGTGTGTGTCGGCCTATGTTGGATAAATCAGTGATTGTGTTTATTGATGATATCCTGATTTATTCAAAGAGCGAGATTGAGCATGCCGGTCACATTCGAGAGGTTCTAGAGACGTTGAGAAGGGAGAAACTGTATGCTAAATTCTCCAAGTGCGCGTTCTGGTTGTGCGAAGTTCAGTTTTTGGGTCATGTGGTGAATCCTGACGGGATTATGGTTGACCCGGCGAAGGTGGAGGCGGTTATGCAATGGAAGTCACCAAAGACGCCATCCGAGATCCGTAGTTTCTTGGGCTTGGCGGGCTACTATAGAATATTCATCCAAGACTTCTCTAAGATTGCTTCTCCACTAACTAAGTTGACCCGAAAGGATGTGAAATTTGTATGGGGTCAAGCTCAAGAGAAGGCGTTCGAAGAGCTGAAGGCAAGACTGACTCAAGCTCCTGTTCTGTCATTACCCGATGGAAGTGAAGATCTAGTGGTTTATTCTGATGCTTCCTACTAGGGGTTGGGGTGTGTGTTAATGCAGAGAGGGAAGGTTATAGCCTATGCATCTCGACAGTTAAAGATTCATGAGGTCAATTATCCTACTCATGACTTGGAGCTAGCAGCTGTGGTCTTTGCATTGAAGATATGGAGGCACTATCTCTATGGGACGAAGTGCACCATATTCACCGTCATAAGAGCTTGAAGTACTTCTTCGAGCAAAAGGATCTGAACATGAGGCAGAGGCGATGGTTGGAACTTATAAAGGATTATGATTGCGAGATCCATTACCATCTAGGCAAAGCTAATGTGGTGGCGGATGCCCTTAGCCGAAAGGAAAGGCCCGAACCGATTCGGGTAGAAAGCTTATCAATTAATCATGACCTCCGATGTGATGAAGCAAGTTAAGGAGTTTCAAGATGAGGCATTGAAAGAAGATCACCTTAACTCGGAAAGAATGAGAGGTCTGGTTGGGGAATTGGGTGAAAACACACTCGGTGTTAGAACTCGATTCGGTCGTGTGTGGATTCCTCGTTTTGGGGATCTACGGGTGAAGATAATGGATGAAGCCCACAAGACTCGATACTCCATTCATCCTGGTGCCATGAAAATGTACCATGACATGAAGAAGATTATTGGTGGCCGGGTATGAAGCGTGACGTGGTGGAGTATGTGAGTAAGTGCCTTACTTGCTTACAGGTGAAGGCAGAGCATCAAAAGCCGTATGGGAAGATACAACCTTTGGATATACCAGAATGGAAGTGGGAGCACATCACCATGGACTTCATTACGAAGCTGCCACGTACTCCGAAAGGGTATGATGCCATATGGGTGATAGTTGATCGTCTGACGAAGAGCGATCATTTTCTACCGATCCGCGAGACGTATTCATCTGAGAGGTTGGCTGATCTGTTCATCAAGGAAATTGTAGCTCGTCATGGTGTGCTGGTGTCTATTGTGTCTGATCGTGACACTCGGTTTACATCTAAATTTGGGAAGAAATTCCACGATCCTATGGAGACGAGGTTACATATTAGCATGGCTTATCATCCCCAGACTGATGGTCAGTCAGAAAGGACCATTCAGACATTGGAAGACATGCTCCGGGTGTGTGTGATCGATTTTGGTGGAAGTTGGGATGACCACTTATCGTTAGCCGAACTCTCATACAACAACAGCTATCATGCCAGTATTGGTATGCCACCATATGAGATGCTATACGGTAGGAGATGCAAAACACCCGTTTGTTGGGGTGATATTGGTCAGAAGGAATTGGGGAGCGTCAAGGTAATCGAGGCTACGACAGAGAAGCTTGAAAATATTAAAGCCTTCATGAAGGCAGCCAAAGATAGACAGAAGTCGTATGCCGATAAGCGACGTAGGCCAATTGAGTTCCAGGTGGGTGACCGGGTTATGTTGAAGGTCTCACCTTGGAAGGGTATTATCAGATTCAGAAAGCGGGGCAAGTTGAGCCAAAGATATATAGGCCCTTTCCGAATCATTGCTCGAGTAGGGAGGTGGCCTATAGATTGGAGTTGCCAGATGAGTTAAGTGGGATTCACCCGACATTCCATGTATCTCATCTAAGGAAGTGCTTAGCAGATGAAGATATGATTGTCCCATTGGAAGATATCGAAGTAGATGAACGGCTCAATTATGCGGAGCAACCAGTGGCAATCATCGATCGTAAAGAAAAGAGGCTAAGGAATAAAGTGGTTCCTCTTGTGCATGTACAGTGGAAGCACAGGAAGGGATCTGAGTCAACGTGGGAGACTGAGGAGGAAATGAGACAGCATTATCCACGTTTGTTCGACGAATAACAGGTTTCGGGGACGAAACCTATTTAAGGGGGGTGGACTTGTAACACCCGAATATTTATTATTTTGAAGCCGCTGAAGAAAGAAAAGAAAATAAAGTCCAAAAGTCGAGGGACCAAACTCGTCAACGAAGAAAAGTTGGGAGATGTGGTGATATATGTATGGAGAGGGCAGCCCACTCTCCCCACACTCACACTTCAGTTTCATAAAGAGAAGAATAGAGAAAGAAGAGAAAAAGAGGGAAAGTGCCGGTTCGGGTCGGTTCGGGTCGCCAAAATCGTCGTGAAGCAAGCCGAATCGAAGCTCTTGTCGTTGTGCTCGTTTAGGTGAGTTCTAGGACCCCTCTTTTACATGTTTTGAATGATTTTGGGGCTGGAACACATCTGAAAACCCTTTTTCGCGTTTTTGGGTGAAAACCCGTATGTATGCGTGTATGTATGCATAGGACCCGTTTGGGGCTTGATTTCTTGCTTGGTTGTGCTTGAATAATGTTATGGTATGCATCCCTAAGGGTTGGATGGTCAATTTAGGCTTAAAATGGGTTTAGATGAGTTTGGAGGCCGAAAACCCTCGGCTGCAGTCGGGTTGAACTGCATTCTGCATCCGTTAGGGCTAGGCGACCGACTGGAGGCCGAATGGAGGCCATACGGCCGATTAGGGTGCGATTGGGGTTCATTCGCACGATTAAAGGGCCAGTCGCATGGGGTCATGCGACTGAAGGTCCATTCGCACGACTGGAGGTCCAGTCGCATAGGTGTTCATCCGCATTGCCCATCGCACGACTGGATGTTCATTCGCATAGGTGTTCATCCGCATTAGTTCATTCGCATGATGTTCAGTCGCATGGAGGCGATGCGACTGAAGGGTGTCCATACGCTCGAATAGGGCTGTTGTACCCGAGGAAGGTGTAGATTGACTTCTGACTTGGGGGAGAGTGCAGATGTAAGTTTGACGTAAAGGTTCCCATAAGAGTTTTTAAGATTGTTAGATCAAAGCCCTTCGTTAAATCGATTCAACAGATATAGCAGCGGAATAGCTCAGAATTAGACAAATTCAAACAAGAACATTGATATATAACGATAAAAGAATTTTGTTATAGAGAGAGATTGTCCGACAAAAGGAATATTGCATTAAGATGTCGGCCTCAAAGGCACGATTACAGGTGAGTCATCCTTCCTTATAAGAAAGAGTGACGTAGGCTGATGTCACTTGAAAGTGACATGTACCGTTTTGATAACAACTGATGTTCAACAACTACTGAAGATGTCAACAACTGACATCTCTTACAAATGTTCCTAAGTGTTAAACATCTTATTTACAACTACTGAAAAACATAAAACTACTGATACTACAACAACTGAAGAACAACCTCTTCAGTTGTTTACAAGTACTGAAAAGAAAAATAACAAACTACTGAAAGGAAAATAAAACTACTGAAGAAGAAAAACCATCACAACAACTGAAGAAGCCCTCTTCAGCTGTTGTCATCAGCTGTTAACATCAGCTGATGTCTTCAGTACTTGATCATCAGACTTTGTCTTTCAGCTGTTGATCTTCAGTCTTTGTCTTCAGTACTTGTTGAAGTCTTCAGACTTTAGATCTTCAGCTGTTGTGTCAGTCTTTGTCTTTAGTACTTCAGACGTATTTCAGTTGTATTCTTCAGACTTTGTAGAACAGCTGATCAGGTCTTCTTCAGCTGTTGTGATGTCTTGTGGGACTTAGAGGTTTCTCTGATCAGGCTCATTGTTCTTTTGGTCCAACAAACTCCCCCTGAACCAATGCAGCCAAAACCTCTAAGTTATTGACAAGTCCCACTTATTTTGGCAGATAGATTGGTCTTTTTATCCTCTTGATCAGATGAGAAGTGACCTTTTTCAGCACCGGCCTGGGAAGAAGTCTCTGATGATCTGTTGGCATGGTATGGTTGGGAGCTCTGTATTGGGGACTTGGACACCGAGCTGTTGCCCCAACCATGAGATCTACTTCCCGTGTATCAGCCTGTATGATTCCCTGGTGTAGGCCCTTAAAAACATGATTTGCTCATCCATTGTCAGCACCTCGGGCACACCATCAATAATCCTTCTCGGCCATACACTTCAGATATGTACTTGGCCTGTTTTCCATTTTGAGCTCAACCGTGGTTATTTGTCTATAAGCAAACTCATCTGGATGAGTTCCTTCTAAAAGCAGGTTGAGCTCTTCTTGTTTGAAGTTTTCAAGTCGTTTGTAAACCAATCCCTTCTTTATAATTTTGTTCTCTACATCTTTTGAGGTGGTTGTTTGGCTTCATAGGCTTTCTTGAATTCTTCAACAATTTCCCAAGGCGACACTACAAGTACCACAGTGATGTCTTCGTCGACAACTCTCTTCACTTGGCCCTTGTATCTTGAAGGAATTTCTTTCTTGACAATCCGGTGTGCCACCCTAGGATCAGGCCATATCCTTACTCTTTCCTTTGGTATTGAAAGGTATTAGCAAGGGTGTACATTCTTAATATTTCTTTCTTCATGCTGATCATTGAAGAGGATGTAGCATATGCTTTGTCAATGCTTTTCAGCATTTCCTCATCATGTTTATGCATCTGTTCCTCTTCAATCTTTATCAACATCATGCATTTGAGAAGCAGGAGTGATGGACATTGGTTTAGCCTTAGGCAAAGTAATGACTGCAGAGAGTGGCAGTCTGTCTTCATCCTCCTCTTCAACTTCATCAGGCCTCAGTACCTTTCTTTTCTTTTGGCTAGGTACATCACTGGCAGTGGGTTTTGGAGGTAAAGGATTTGGTTTTGTGGGTTGGATGGTTGGTTTAGAGGGTAAAGGAGTTGTTTTAGTGGGTTGTGGAGATAGTGATTTTGAGGATTGAGGCTTTTCAGACTGTTTTAGCATTTTGGCTGTAAGGGAGGCTTTGGAAAATTTTGTCAGTTCTTTTCGATTCCCAACCCCAGCTTCATTCAGTACCTCAATCACTAAACCTTTGGAGTATTCTTCAGACGAACAAATCTTGGTGGTTATTGCCAAGATGTTGTCCCTGGTCCAGGCCCTTATTTCCATTAGAGATCTTCCCAAGTATTTAGCTATAAATCTGATCATTATCTCCAGCCTTTCTCTTTCTAAGGCATCATAGCTAGCCCATCTTGAATTGATCTCCTCTGTTTCCATCCTTCTGATCTCGGAGTCTAGTTGTTTGATGTCAAAACCCTGCCTATACAACTGCTCAATGATTTTATCCATTGAACGGTTATGGTTGGCGTCAGCTTCTTTCACCATATCCTTCAGCTCCTTCTCCTTCTCAGACTCTCCTTTTTCTTTTGATATGTGACATGAAAGTCTTTTGGACTTTCATTCACTTCAGCTCCCTTCACACTCTCCTTCTCCTTCTCATTTACAACCTCAGATTCTTTCGCCTTCTCCCCATCTATCCTCTTCCTTTTTCCTTTAACTAACTGACTCTCCCCCTTTTTGGTTGCATTGGGTGCAAGGGCTTGAGCAGTAGAAAGGGATTTAGTCACCAACTCCTCCACCAAGGGTTGTATTATTGTAGGAAGCCTCTCATCAAGGGTTTTGATCACGATATCTGTGATCATGGGAGTGATGAGAGGTAGGGATTTTTGAAGGGTAGCAACTGATTGATCAGGATGGTTCTGTTCCTGAGAATCAGTGCCGAAAGCAGAGGCTGGTGGCTTGGGAGTATATACTGGCTCAGTGTGTAGGGGACCTTCAGAAGAAGGTGCCATCTGTGGGTGTATTGTGGTGGCAGATGGACTTGCATCCTGAGACATCTTGGCCAGCAGTTCTTTGAGTCTGCTAACCTCATCCTCGAGAATGGTGTTTTGAGCAACTACATCATAGAAGAAGCTCAGGTCATCATCAGTTGATACTGAATCACCTGACCTCCGGACAGAGTCAGGATGAACATGCCTTGAGTGTAGATCAATGATAGCATGTGCCCCTTGTTCTTGGTTCTGGGGACTTCCAGCCTCAGGACTATGTCCTTCATCAGCTGTTGCCCCGGTGAGGTCTGAGAGATGTTACCAACTGCACCCTGGTCATTTGCTGGCAGAGACAGTGGCAGCCTCACCAGAAGTTTGCACCTCCTTATCTACACTAGAAGATGAAACATGATAACCCCTGTGCTGTGGGTTGACAGAAGCATTGGGATCCTCCCCCTCAGGTGTTGAGGTTATCCCAGTAGTGATTGGTGTCTGGGTGGGGGGTGAGGAATGCAACTGTGTCAGCACCTTTGCAACAATTATTGTAGGGCTTTGAGGGGCGGTTGCATCAGGAGAGGGTGTGGAAGCAGTGTGCACCCGAGACAAGTGGTGCTCTTCAATGGTAATCCCCTCAAGTGAGGAGGATCCCAGCAGTGTGGCTTCCCTTTGAGTGGTTGCTTCAGGTTCCTTTTGAGAGGCAACCTGAGCGGCTTCAGCTGGTGGAGTCATAGTCTCTACTGGGGGGTTAGTTTCCAGCAGAGATAACCTGCGTTGGTGCAGCAGGAGCATCCACAGGGGACTCAATTCCCTGAGTAGCTTTCTTAGGCTTCTTCTTTGTGGGTTTGGAGGGGACTTTGGATGTGGAGGTGGAGGCTGTGGGTTCCAGCTGCGTGGGTTTGCGCAGCTTGGCAGCCTGTTTGAGAGTTTGGTCAGTGTTGTGTCGGAGTATACCTCCGGCAATACAGCCAAAGCAGGGACTCCCAGACCAACTAGTCCCTCAGCAGAAAGCTGATTCTCTATTATGGCCATTATAAACCGAGGATATATATCCAACGGTTAGAAAGTGGTTTTGTGGCCATATCCTTGAGTTCAAGAAAAATTATTTCAGAAAAGTTGAGTGGTTCTTGTTCAAGGATAGAGAACAATACCTGTTGCCATCTGGAAGACAGTTGATCCCAAGAGGAAGTCTTCGGGGCCAGACAAACATTTACCATATGAAATGTTAATCGTTCAGCATCTGGAAAATGTTTCTTCAGGATTGTTGAAGCACTAAGATCACCCTGATATCCATGTTGTCCAAATGAAAGATCAAGTGGCGCTTAGGATATCCAACAGGGTAGGCAGCATCATCTAACAGTAATATCTGGCGGATGGTAGCAGTAGAGATGACAACCTTATGCGAGTTGATAGATGAATGGATAGATTCTCCATTAACGGTCGCATTCATCCAGAACTGACGTAGCGAATCGGCATAAATGATTGGATTTAAAGGAAAGCCGTTTTTAGTGGGGATTGGACCATAAGATCTATAGCAGTATCAAATTTTGTCCAGAAGGGCGATTTTGTGAGATACGCAACACAGTTGTGTCGAGGCTTGAGTTGCATGGTCGCCATTAATGAAGATGAAAGGTTTTCAGAGCTTTTGAAATTTTTAGGTCGTGAAGGAATGAAAAACTCTGAAAGAGAGATCTGGAATATATAGGGTACGGGTTAAGAAACGACTGAAGGTTTTGGTGTTAGTCATCAGTATTTGAATCTACTGATGACGTGGTATTAACTGTCAGAAGTTTAGTTTGAAACGACTGATGTATTGATGTGGTCAGCAGTTATAAAACAACTGAAGACATGGTGTTTACTATCAGACGTTGAAACAACTGAAGTCTCTGATTTAGGCATCAGTAGTTTTAAAAACTACTGAAGACAAGGTGGACTTCAGATGTTGAAACAACTGAGGACTTGGTATTAGCCATCAGTAGTTGTGAAACTACTGAAGACCGTGGTTTTGCCATCAGTTGTTGTAAACAACTGAAGACTTGGTGTTAGTCATCAGTAGTTGTGAAACTACTGAAGACATGGTATTGCTTCAGTTGTTTATAAAGAAACAGCAGTATGTGAACTACTGAAGAGAGAGTACTCATCAGAAGATATCGTCAATTCATAGCCTTTCAGCTGTTTCATACTGTCCTCAACACTTACTCATCAGCCTTTTTGCTGTTTTTAGGTTTCATAGGACATCAGTACTTATCTGTTGCTACTGATTTCAGTAATTGTAACTACATCAGTTTTAGAACAGATAAAGTACAGTACTTAAAGCATTTAGCCTTCAGTAGTTATAAAAACTACTGAGGGTAAAATAACGCATCAGTACTATATGTGACATGGTTACCAATGATCATCAGTAAGTACTGAGATCATCAGTAGTTCATTTTTCTAGCTGCAGCATACCAAGCCTTAACACCAGGTTGTGGAAAGTTGAACTATCCAAAGGCTTAGTAAAAATGTCTGCAAGCTCATCAGCACTAGGCACAAACATAGGATTAATTAGACCCTTTTCAAAACAATCTCTTATAAAATGATGTCTAATTTCTATATGTTTGGTCCTAGAGTGCTGGACAGGATTTTGACAATGCAAAGAGCTGAAGCACTATCCATTAATAATGGAGTCTTAGTCTCTGTAATGCCATAATCCAAAAGTTGATTCTGAAGCCATAGTATTTGGGATGTACAACTTGCAGCAGCAATGTACTCGGCTTCAGCAGTGGATGTAGCAACAGATGTTTGTTTCTTACTCTGCCAAGAAATCAAACAGTTGCCTAGGAATTGGCATCCACCAGAAGTTGATTTCCTGGTCAACTTACATCCTGCATAGTCACTATCAGAGAAAGCAACTAATTTGCAAGAATGTCCAGTGGAATACCATAAGCCTAGAGATTGTGTGCCTTGCAGATATCTAAAGATCCTCTTGACTGCAATCAGATGAGACTCCTTAGGTGCAGCCTGAAATCTAGCACAAACACATGTAGCAAACATAATATCTGGTCTAGAGCTGTTAAATACATCAAGGAACCAATCATACATCTGTAAAGGGTTTCATCAACACCTTACCTTTCTGATCAACATCCAATTGTGTGGTGTTGCACATGGGAGTAGAACAGGATTTACAGGTTTGTAAATCAAACTTATTCAAAAGATCTTTGTGTATTTAGACTGATGAATAAAATTCCATCAGCCTTTTGTTTGATTTGCAAACCTAGAAAGAACTGTAATTCTCCCATTGCACTCATTTCAAACTTCTGTTGCATTAAGGTTTGGAAACCCTCACACAATTGGGGATCAGAGGATGCAAATAATATCATCAACATAAATTTGAACAAGTACTTATGCTGATCCACCTTCTTAATAAATAAAGTTTTATCTATGGAGCCTCTAGTGAAATTATTTTGTAGAAGAAAGTTTGATAAGGTCTCATACCAAGCTCTGGGTGCTTGTTTCAACCCATAAAGAGCTTTATCAAGCTTATATACCCATTCTGGGTGCTTATTATCCTCAAAGCCTGGTGGTTGACACACATAAACTTCTTCTTTTATTGTACCATATAGAAAAGAACTTTTGACATCCATTTGAAAACTTTAAGATTGTGGAGTGCAGCATAGGCTAAAAACAATTAATTGCCTCCAGTCTGGCTACAGGGGCAAAGGTTTCATCATAATCAATACCTTCTTCTTGTGCAAACCCCTGCACAACCAGTCTGGCCTTGTTCTTAACAATTAGCCCATTTTCATCAGTTTTATTCCTAAACACCCATTTAGTGCCTATTGCACACTTACCTGGGGGTAGAGGAACAAGCTCCCACACTTGCTGTTTCTTGAACTGAAGAAGCTCAAGCTGCATGGCTTCAACCCATCCATGTCCCTCAAAGCAACATGATAGTTCTTCGGCACTAGCTGACTGATGAAGAGAGCATAGAAGCAAAAATTGGACAACTGGCTTCTGGTTGAGACACCAGCATTGATATCACCAAGGATTGAGATATTGGGTGATTTTTCAGCTCTTGGTAAACAATCAAATCTGTGCAAGTGTTTGTAGGGTCTTCAGCAGCAGCAGATGTTGATGCAGATTCTTGAAACCATGAAGATGGTGGCAACTCAAATGAAGTTGAGGATGCAGAAATCTCATCAGCATTTGTTGTGGATGGTGCGGCTGGAGCTACAGGAGCATCAGGTTTAGAGGACTCAGGCAGTTGATCACTAAACCTGAAGAGGTGATTACTACTATCATCATCATCTTCAGTAGTAACACCAGGTGGTGAACTGTTGACAGGAGCAACAGCAGGAGATTGATAAGGAACATATTGCAGTATGTCCAAATCAAAGAGCTCCACAGGGCTTTGTGGAATCTTGTCCTTTGGAGATTCATTGAACTTGACATGTAAGTCTCTTCAACCATCTTTGTTCTGCAGTTGAAGACTCTGTATGCCTTGCAAGTTGATGAATAACCAACAAAATACCCTGCATCCACCTTAGGATCAAATTTCTGGAGCTGATCCTTTGTGTTGAGAATGAAACAGGGACACCCAAATGCTCTAAAAAATGAAATGAGAGGGCCAAATGATGTAGAACTTCATATGGAGTCTTCATCAACCTCTGATTTATTAGCACTCTATTCTGCACATAGCATGCTGTGTTGACAGCTTCAGCCCAAAAGGTCAATGGCAGTCCAGAATCAGCCAACATAGACCTTGCAGCTTCAATGAGGGTCCTGTTCTTTCTCTCACAACTCCATTCTGTTCAGGAGTTCTTGGAATACTAAACTGTCTCTTTATTCCCTTGGAAAGGTAGAACTCATCAAGTGTATTGTTCCTGAATTCTGTTCCATTGTCACTTCTAATACACTTGACTGAGAGGAAATACTGCTTCTCAGCATACAACACAAAGTTTATGATCTTCTGTGCAGCTTCATCCTTTGAATGTAAAAGAAAGTCCATACAAATCTGGAGTAATCATCCACAATTACCAGACATATTTTTTCTGTGCCATGCTCATCACTCTCATAGGGCCAAAGAGATCCATGTGAAGAAGTTGTAAACAGGCAGTGGACTTTGGTTCTTCAATAGGTGGAAATGAAACCTTGTGCTGTTTTCCTTTCAAACAAGCAGTGCAGTTGTTTTCACACTTGAACTCCTTCATAGGCATTCCCCTTACTAAACTATGGTGTATCAGCTGATTCATGTTCTTGAGATTAACATGTCCCAGCCTTCTATGCCATAGATTAGATTCTTGAGGAGAGGCCTTGGAAAATAGGCAAGGATGGCCTTTGAGATCAATTTTCTTGGAAAGATCTAAGGCATACACTCTTCCTGTCCTGTTGGCCTTCAGGAGAGTGTAATCCAATACCTTGTCAATCAAACTCAGAACTTTGGATGACAGAATCCTGCAGTTCTGGCTTGTGAAAAGGGCAACATGGCCTTTGTCACACAATTGACTGACACTCAAAAGATTATACTTGAGATTTTCCACATGGTTGACATCATCAAACTGTATTTCCCCATTGGAAACAAAGCCCTTCCCGATGATGTAACCTCTTGCATCATTGCCAAAAGAAACAAATCCCTTCCTTCCTGGAGAGTAGTCATTAAGAAGTGAGTTGTTCCCAGTCATATGCATAGATCCCCCACTGTCTACATACCAGATGCTACTTTGGCATGTTGAAGAAACCTGCATAAATAAACAATCAGTTAGTTTTGGAGACCCAACCTTTTTGGTTTTGGGCCTGGTCTCATCAACAGATGGTAAACTAACAGGTTTATTGGACACAATAGCTTGAGATGAAGGAGATGGTGTAGAAGAGGAATCCTTCGGCTTGGATCTCCTTTTCTGGGGTTTCAACACAGGCCATCAAGTTGTTAACTCTTCCCAACAGAATGTTGAACCATCATTACCAGCTGTGTCTGATTCTGGGAGAGAGCTTTCAGCTCTTCAGACCATTGGTATTGGTGTTTGATGATGAGTTCTTGTGTTGCACCATCTTCTTTTGAGCAACCTCAGCTATTGCCTGTTGCACTCCTTCCTTTTTAGATTTCTTTTGGTTCATAGGAGTAACAGGATTTGATGCTGCTGGTACAATTTTGGACTCAAACTCAGTTTTCATTTTAGCCAAGTTTTCTTTAATTTTCTCTTTTTGTTTGAGTTTGGATCCCTTTTTGTACCAACAATCATCTGTGAGATGATTGAATAGACCACATATTTCACATGGTTTCTTCTTCATCTTCTGTGATCATCAACTAAAGAAGATGAAGTACTGAAGACTTGCTCTTCAGCAGTTTAGAAGCACTTTTTGCCTTCTTGTCAACTTCCTTAGTAGGCTTCAAATCCTTCCTACTGACAGTTTTCTTCTCTTCAGTGCTGTCAGTCATTAGGATTTGAACTCCAGATGTTATCCCCTGCTCTCCAGTACCCTCAGTACTTGTATGGATAACACTTGGGTGATCAACTCATTGATCATGGGAGTGTCAGCAGTTGAACCATCAATATCAGCTGATAGGTTCACAGAAGGATTACTACTGACTTCAACTACTGATGGTGCTTTATCAAGTAGTGAATCGCATGATGAGGTGGATTGGTCATTACTTTCTCCATCAGATTCCGCTCCTGCTCTTGAAGCAAAAACTGTAGGAGGAGCAGTGTGATTATAACCAATTCCAAACTTCACATTGGAAGCTGTTTGCTTACTAAGAAGCATTTCAAAGCCCTTGCAAGATTGTACCCATCGATCACACTCTACCTGGGTGACAGCAAGAGTATCTTTGAGGTCTTTGTACTTCTCCAAGAGTACATCCTCCCTAGCCTTATCATCAGAAATTTGGCATTTTATTTGTAAATCTCATCAGTTTTCTCTTTTAGCACAGACTCAAACTCAGCTTTATTTTTGGAAATTGTTTGTTCTAGCTCTACATTTTTATTGATTAAAGCCACATTTGCTTCTCTAATAGAGGCAAATGCTGCTATGCAAGTTTCAGAACATAATTTGGCCTTAGCCTCAGAGGATACCTGGATACCTGTGTTGAAGAGGTATTTGAGGATGATCCATCAGAGGATTCCAAAGCCATGAGAGCCAGATTTCCAAAAGGATGCTCACCACCATGTTGACCAGCACCTGAGAACAGTTGTTCATTACCAGACACATCATCTGGTAGCTGCTCCAGTCAACAACTCCTGGTGTGAAGAAGCTGTGTTGTTGAAGTTGATTGGGTTGATGAGATTGGGATGGTTGAGGCTCAGGGAGTGCATGTGGTTGCTGAGCAGTGGGTGCTGAACCTGGCCTGGTTGTGGCATGTAATAGCAGGGGTATGGATATGGCATTGGCCCCTGTGGAACAAAATATGCAGGAGATTGTGGTTGATGATGATAACCAGAATTGACAGGTTGTTGCCCTCTGTTTTGTTGACTATTGCCAGGGAAAGTCACAAAGGGTGCAGGAGAGTTAGATCCAGATGATCTACATTCTCTTGCAAAGTGCCCAAGCCTGTGGCATTTATGGCACTTCAACTTACTCTTGTCAAAACCAACTTTGGTTTTGCCAGAGAGTCCTGGGAATTTCCTTCCAGTTCTTTTGTAGAACTTCTGAGATCTGATATTTATCAAGGCCATTTGGCTCAAAATATCCATTTCTTCTAAGTCATCATCAGCAATCCCCTTGAGATCATCCATGATGAAACATAGATTGTCACTATTACTACCAGCAGAATAACTATCAACACTCACAAAGGCATGCTCAGAAGTGTTTGTAGAGAAATCGATATGCTCATCATACTGGTTTTCAGATGACGCATATTCTGACTCTTGATGTCCAATCAGGGCAGTGTTCCCTTGGACAAAATCCTCAGTGAGCTTGCCAGATGAAACCAATTTCCTTTTCTGCTCTATCTCTCTCGAATGTAAGCAGTTTCCCATGAAGTTGGGTGAGAGATAGGCGATCAACATCAGCATTTGAGCGTAGAACAATGGTATATGTGTTCCATCTCTCAGGCAGTGATCTTAAGAATCTATGGTTCATCTGACTCCTGGTATATTCATGTTTAACCATTTTCAATTCAGAGATTAAACATGAAAACCGCTCAAATTGTTGAGTCAGAGTCTCACCCTTTCTATGAGAGAAAGTCTCATATTGTTGGGCGAGAATTCCCTGTTGTTTGCTAAAACCTCATCAGTACCACCAAATTTTCTTTGATGGCATTCCAGAGGTCATGAGCAGACTCACAATGCAGAAGCCCAGAGTAAATCTCATTAGGAATAGCCATAGCCAAAATTCCATGGGCTTTTGCATCGATTTCAAACAACTTCTTGTCCTCATCGGAGTATTGCTCCTTCTTCTTCGGAACCAACTGGTTTGTTTCCGGATCATTCACCATTGGCTTATGTGGTCCATGAACCACAGATGTCCAACAACCTGAGCTATTGACAGACAGGTGATGGAGCAATCTTCTCTGCCAATGTTATACTCATTCCTCACCAAGATCGGAGGCTTGGTAGAGGATCCAGTATTGAAAGGATCATTCGAAGAAGTAGTCATTGTGGAAAATCAGACAGATTCAAGTAAAATCACAATAAATTTAGCTCAAACCACACAGAACCTCAATGAAACGGCCAAAAGCGATACACTCTCAATCTCTATAACAGATCCTTGCGAATATTGCTAATTCGATAAACTTGAGTGATTGAACAGTTTCAATGATCAATTGTTAGATCGATCAATGATTAACCCTCTGATACCATTTGTTAGAATCAAGCCCTTCGTTTAATCGATCAACAGATATAGCAGCGGAATAGCTCAGAATTAGACAAATTCAAACAAGAACATTGATATATAACGATAAAAGAATTTTGTTATAGAGAGAGAATTGTCCGACAAAAGGAATATTGCATTAAGATTGTCGGCCTCAAAGGCACGATTACAGGTGAGTCATCCTTCCTTATAAAGGAAAGAGTGACGTAGGCTGATGTCACTTGAAAGTGACATGTAACCGTTTGATAAACTGATGTTCAACAACTACTGAAGATGTCAACAACTGACATCTTCTTACAAATGTTCCTAAGTGTTAAACATCTTATTTACAACTACTGAAAAACATAAAACTACTGATACTACAACAACTGAAGAACAACCTCTTCAGTTGTTTACAAGTACTGAAAAGAAAAATAACAAACTACTGAAAGGAAAATAAAACTACTGAAGAAGAAAAACCATCACAACAACTGAAGAAGCCTCTTCAGCTGTTGTCATCAGCTGTAACATCAGCTGATGTCTTCAGTACTTGATCATCAGACTTTGTCTTTCAGCTGTTGATCTTCAGTCTTTGTCTTCAGTACTTGTTGAAGTCTTCAGACTTTAGATCTTCAGCTGTTGTGTCAGTCTTTGTCTTTAGTACTTCAGACGTATTTCAGTTGTATTCTTCAGACTTTGTAGAACAGCTGATCAGGTCTTCTTCAGCTGTTGTGATGTCTTGTGGGACTTAGAGGTTTCTCTGATCAGGCTCATTGTTTCTTTTGGTCCAACAAAGATGACGATCGAGGTCTTAGAAAGCATGTTGGGCATGATGAGGGTGATGATGTTGCATGTTGTTATGTATGTTGTTGCCCTGTATGATGTGATGTTGATGCATGTTAATGTTCCTTAGTGTGATGTATAATATCTTCCTATGGCTTTACCTGTTATGATGAATGAACGAAGTATTATGTAACGTAAAGTGAAAGATAAAGAAAGAGGAACATGATGAATGAATGCATGTATTAATGAACGAATGAAACGTCTTGCACACATCGGATAACGGTCCTTCTTGGTGATTGACCCTGAATGTAGAACCTCTACCGCTCACCCCTAGTACTGTGGCATACGTTTAGCTGTTCATTTGTTGATTCGGCCCAGTAGCTAAGACTGATGGTTACTCCTAGTACCGTGGCATACGTTTAGCTATTCATTTGTTGACTTCGGCCCGGTAGCTACGACTAACCGGGGTGTAGCACATGGTATTGGTATGGATGATGCCGATGCGCAAGTAAGGTAATGAAAGAACGAATAACGAATGAAGAGATATAATGAATATCTATGTGTACGTATGACGTGTGATCATGTAAAAGTAACGAACGGTTTTATATGAATAAAGTATGTTTTATTTATAAAACTAGAACTCACTCAGCAACGCTGACTTTGATGTGTTTCCAGTTGGCAGGTAATGATTGCTGAGGATGGCACGGGCGACTACTCAGCTCTTTTGGGATGGCATTCTTTTGATTAATGTTTTTGCATTGTAATGCGAACAAATTATTTTTGTAATGAATGTTGTATTAGTTTGCAAAAGCATTTACATGGAAATGAAAGGTTTGTTTTAGTTTTCCGCTGCGATTTATTAAATACAAATGTAATTGTATGTTTTATGTGCGATGAGAACCCAGCTGTAAGCGTCCCGGGAACGGGGCCTTACATGCCTGGTGTTGTGGTGGATCACCTGATGAGTTTTGAGGCTCAGTAGGTGATTCACTTGTTGAAGCTTCACTATTCCTTGATATAGTTAGACTATCGGATCTGTGAATAGTGGAAGCTTGGTGTATTGCAGCACTTGGAGAATTTCGTCTAGGCCTGGAAAGCTCAAATAGTTGATCATTAGCAGTAGCATCAGCATCATTTTGAGCACCTATCCCAACTGAAACATTCTCACCAGAGGGTTTAGAATAGTTTGGAAATAATTCTAAATCAAAGGTGTGATCAGGTCCATTCCCCCTAACACAAGGAGTGTGCTCTTTAACAACTATATTGGATGACTCCTCAAATTGTTGATTCTTAATGTTGTATACTCTGTAAGCTTTGGAGCTAGAAGAATATCCAACAAAGATAGCATCATCCGACTTTTCAGCAAATTTTGCCAAATTGTCCTTTGTGTTAAGTATGGTACACCTGCTGCCAAAGGACCTTAGAAAGCCAATGAATGGTGGCCTCTTGTTCTATAGCTCATAAGGGGTTTTTCCATGGCGTTTAACTACAAGAACTCTGTTCAACATATAGCACGCAGTGCTGACTGCCTCTACCCAGAATGTTAGAGGTAGCTTTAAATGAGCTAACATAGTTCGAGTAGCCTCAATAAGTGCCCTTCCTCCTCTCAGCAACACCGTTTTGTTGAGGAGTTCTCGGAGCACTATATTGTCTAGGAATCCCTTTTGAGTTACAGAATGAGTCAAGAACGAAGTTCTTAAACTCAGTCCCTTGATCACTTCTAATTATTTTAACCTTGTGATCAATTTGATTTTCTATTTTAAGAATAAAAGATTTTAATGTTTCAGCAGTTTCATCTTTAGTTCTTAAAAAGAATGCCCATGTGAATCTTGTAAAATCATCAACTATCACAAGGCAATATGATTTCCTTCCAATGCTCATTATACTTGTGGACCAAAAAGATCCATGTGCAATAAGTGCATTGGAGTAGTGATGGAGTTAACACATTTGTATTTATGAGATGTCCTATGTTGTTTCCCTTTCAGGCATGCAATAAGTTGTCTTTGTAGAAAAACTCCTTTTTAGGCAAACCGTGTGCCAAGTTATTTTTAGTCAATTTATTCATTGTCTTAAAATTACATGACATATACGTTTATGCCACAGTGTTGACTCATCACTATCAGCTTTGGAAAGAAAGCATGATACTTCACCCATTGGGGAAGCATTGTTCATATCAAGCTTGTACATATCCTCTTTCTTGTGAGATCTAAGAAGCACCAATTCCGGAGGAATTGTCATCCTGGTTTGAGGATAATGCACTCATGTTCTATGAAAAGCATTTGGTGCTTTTGATCACAGAATTGAGAAACACTTAACAGATTGTGTTCAAGCTGTTTGACAAAGTTAACTTTGTCAACTTTTAATTTACCATTAGATATACTCCCTCTGCCAGAAATATATCCTCCGGCCTCACCTCCAAACTGGACAGGACCTCCATTATAATGTTGAAATTGTTGAAGGAGAGATTTGTTCCCTGTCATGTGCCTGGAGCATCCACTATTTACAATCCAAATATTGTTATTCTTGTCATATGGATGTCCTTGCACATAAGATGAGATGATTAGTTTTGATTGGAAACCTAAGCTTTATTGGTCTTGGGGTTCTTCTAAAGATAATGACATAATTGAACAAAAATTTATGCATGGGGGTTCAATGGATGTCTTTGAAAAAAAAGTTTGGGCTACAACATCTTCCTTGATCTTCCATTCCATCCCGTGGTTGATCATGGAGGATGAGCTTGTAAGCTTTTGTAGCTTGGCATTCTTCCGAAGCTTCTTTCTTTTCGGAAGAAGCCTTTACCACCTTTTCTTCCGAAGCAGTCTTCTTCTGGGATGGTTTCAAGGGGACTCTTTTGTTCTTCTGAGTCTTGACAGCTTTAGCTTCCGAAGCCTTTTTCCTTTCGGAAGAAGAAACTTCTTCCAAAAGCAGCCTTGCTTCGGAAACAAGCTTTCCCTTTTTCATCACTTGAACCATTTGATGTGGTCCAAATGAGAAATCTTCCCTGACTCCTTCCTTTTTAACATTATTTGCATAATGTGTGCTAGCAGGATTGTAGTAACAATCTTTGGCCATGTGGTTTTGCAGACCACACATTATGCATGCAATGTTAATCTTTTGGGGATTTTAGGATTGCTGTTTCTTGTTCTTTTTATCTTCATCAGCAACTTTTTCCTTTAACTTCTGATCCTTTGGTAGGACAGGAGTGCTGATACTACACCCCTTTCCTGAATCAGAGTTTCCAACCACCTGGAATCCAGCTGAGATGAATATACCCTTTTGCTTTGGGTCTATCTTTAGCTTGGACTCAGCCACTTTCTTGGCAGTTTTTCTAGCTGCCTTAGCTCTGCATCTTCTGGCTTTGGCGGTTAGGGTTTGATCATCATTGGTAGGGGAGGGCATAATTACCTGGTTCTTCCCTATGATGGTCTCCATAGTTACATCATTCTTTGACTTGTGAGAAGGTGGGTCAGCAGATGGAACCTCTTGCTCTTCAGTACTATACCTTGGTTGTCTTATAGACTCATAAGAGTGTGGTGGAGCAATTTCATTGGTTCCCAACCCTCCTTTGTTTTGGTAACAAAGTTTTGAGTAAGAGGACGATGCAAGAATGGCTTGGAAGTTTTGCTCGAAATAGCATACTTCCTGGCTTGAGCCTCAGCTGTGACAAGCTGGGCTTGAGCCTCAGTCAATGTGGATATTAAATCCTTTATCTGAGTCTTATAGTTTGTGTGTTCATATTTTAATAGGGACACAGTTTTCTCTAACTCCTTAATTTTTCTTTGGTAGTCAGATTCAGCCCTTTTAAAGTCAGATTTCAAAACATTTAAAGACTCAATATCTGATTTAATCTCCATATTGTAGTCCTGATACAATTTAACGTTAGCAATACAGGCAGGGGTACAGAGATATTCATATACCTTATTTTCATTTGTTCTGGCCATGAGTGCTTAAGCAGGAGTCACATCCTGTACCATGAAGCTCCAGTCAACTTCTTGAGCCATTGCACTTGTTTAAGTTGACTTTCCGGTGGGCTTTGGTGTAGAGGGATGTGTGGTGGCCTGTGGGGTTCCCGGATTGGACTTGGGAGCCTTGCATTCCATTGAAAAATGACCAAGTTGGTTATAGTTGTAACATTTGCCTTGGTTTTGTCAAACCCAAATTTGTTGTTGATTGGGTTATGGGGAAATTTCCTTCTAGTTTTCTTAAAAAACTTCTTTGCTCTGTAGGTTAGAAGAGCCATTTGTTGGACTATGTCCACGTATTCCATGTCATCCGGGATGAAACACTCTAGATCATCAAAGCAGTATTGATAATCACTTAAGTGCCCACTTCCTGAGACAAAAGCACAGCTGTCCTGAAAGGAGCTTTACTAAGCTTGTTAAGACCTTGGAGTCTCAGGAAATATGATGTATGGCCCAGAAAAACAAGATGGCTACTGGGTGTAAGTCAGGTATTGTTGAGGCTGGGAGATTCCTGAGCCTTCAGCAACCATTAAGGCGTTGCTAGCAGGAAGACTCAAGGGTCTGCTTTTCTGATAACCCCTCTTACTTTCCGTTCGAAACGGTATCCATCAAGGATCCCATAGAGTTCGGTCGTGGTGAGTGTATTCAGATTTTCTGTTCTCTTGATAGAGACACAGTAGAATGTCCACTCATTAGGAAATGCACTCATGAACTTTCTTGTAAGGTCTTTGAGTTCATGAGCAATTCCTACATATTGAAGGGAAGAAATGAGATCCATGTACCTAAAATATTGCTGGCTAAGAGTCTCTCCAGCAACATGGGTGAAGTTCTCGAACTGCTGCTTTAGTGAGTCCTTCTTGGAGTATATGAGTTTGAGTACATTTGAGCAAGTGCATCAAATAGTTCTTTGGCAGACCTGCAATGCTCAAACCCCACCATGATAGAGTTTGGAATTGCAGTCATGAGAACAGTCATAGCGTTGCTGTCAATGTCTAGCTTCTTCCTGTCCTTATCAGAATAATCTTCAACAGCTTCCTCGATCATGGCACCATTTCCACTAGCTACTTTTGGCTTATACGGGCCATTGACAATGGATTACCACATTTTGCTGTCTTGATATCTGATGAAGCCTTCCATTCTTCTGCTACAGGACCTGAAGTTTTCAAGGGTGATGATGGGTGCTTTGGTCATCGTCCCCATCTCTACTTCAGATTTGTTGAGGGCCATTTTGAGTGAGGTATAAGGAGGAGTGAAAAAAAGGTTGATTAGGATGGTAAGATCTCACAATCAAGAGCCTAAGAAGCTCTGATACCAATTGCAGGATCGGGTTTGTCACTTAAACACTTGGATTTCTCTCAAATTCACTTATAGAAACACTCAATTCAGATGAAGTAAAGTCTTTCACAAGAGTTGATAATAATATAATAAGTAGTAAATGAACATACAGAAATAAATTTTCAAGGCACTTGTATATATTACTTCTCAACTCAAGATATTACAAGATTCTTACAAGCATGATACATGAGTTACAATGAGAGACTATATATACTAGATCCTACAGCCAGATATACTTTGATTCCAGCTGGAAACCTAAGACTAAAGCATATACTACAATGCTATAGTTAAGGTATCTTAGATAAAGTATTATCTAAGATATGGTAGTCATGACATGTCCATGACTTACCTTTTGTCACCAACTAAAGATGGCAACTGTACTAACATAAAAAGGTAAACAGTGGATTAAAGTATGGTCAACTGCATGGCTTTTGAGAAAACGCCATGCAGCATCTCAGAGATTTGTAGTGGAGTGTCAGGGAGAGCATACTTATGTCCACTGGATAATAGCAGTGTTTTCCGAAGGTAAGTTGGCTTTGGAAGAACAACTTCTTCCGAAGCTACTTATACTTCGGAAGAGGCTTCTATACTTCCGAGGCTTGAGGACTTCTGTACTTCGGAAGTTGACTTCAGATCTTTCTTTCTAAGTCTTGAACTTCAGAAGTAGGTTCTTTATCTTTGAAAGTTGGAACTTTTCCTTCGGAAGTAAGTTTTACACTTTGTCTTCGGAAGAGCTCCTTTTCCTTCGGAAGTTCCACACTTAGCTTCAGAAGTCCTTTATTTGTTGTACCGAAATCTTCTAAGTGACTTGGTTTTGGTTGCACCAGCCTTTCTAGATCCAACAAAAGTTCTCTGAAATCACCCATACACACATACTCTACCCAAATCTCGTTTGCCTGGTTTTACTCGCTGATTTGTGATGCTAACGTGTTTTCTACTCATCTACAGGTACTTTGTAACTCAATAAACCAAAATGAATGTCTTAATCTCACTTTTAAGGGCCGGAAATGTTAAAACCTAGACCCGAGACTAAACCCTACAATAGACCACTTAAATGGACATAAAAGTTGAGTTAAGGACATTAAGTTTTATTTTGTGTCTCTACGAGTCTAATGAGTCTAAACACGAAGTGTAATGTCATGCGTTGACAAAGATTCAAATATGTGGTGTTCAACAGTGAGATATACGAATGGACACGCTGATGAACTTCAATCGTCAAAACTGAGCTAGAAGCAAGACTCAATCGCACGAGTGAATCATGCATGTGGGTTTAGTCGCATGACTTACTTAATCGCATGGCTCATTGTACGACTAAGCTCAGACGCATACTCAATCGTACGACTGAACTCAATCGTATGACTGAACTCAATCGTACAACTAAACTCAGTCGTATTGTTCAGTCGCACAATTGAATCAGTAGACCAAAATCATTCAAAATTCACCTGTTAAGTCTAGCAACCAATCTAGTGTATATATTTCTTGTGTTGCAGCAATATGGTTGAAAGATGGATGATGAGCACCAAGCACAACATATGTGCACATGTAGATATTTTTATGAGGATCAAGTACGCCGGAGACATCAATGCTGGCATACTAAACAAAAGCAATAGGTGCCCCTAGTTCAAGTACTTGGCTCATGTTATCCTAAAGTGGATAGCCTCCAAGCATGGAGGAGTTGATGAGATGTCCGACCAAATGCAGAATGCATACGTTGCACTGATGTTAAACCACCTATTCAAGTGCTCTCACATGATCTTCTCCTACTTGATGGAGAGGCAGAAGATGATGTTTTGGACAGAGATAGGAATACTATGCAAACGGGTGGTAGTATGGATGATGAAGATTCTCAAGAAGCTAACAAGGTTATGTCACTTAATGTACAAGACGTTGATGCTTATTGGCTCCAGTTGAAGATTTCTCAGGCTTATGAACAGCAGATTGATCCACAACAGAGCCAAAAGCTTGCTGAAGAAGTACTAAAGATCCTAGAAGAAGGTGCTGACCGTGAAGTTGAAACTAAGCTCCTGTGCATCTGTAGTGTGATAATTTCAGCCCAATCAAGTATTTTAAGGAACTGATTGAAGATTGTGTGGTGTACACGTCTGGCAAGAGCATAAGATCAAGAAAAGAAGATATCACAGTTGAGCACTATCCTGAGTACACTGACCCAGAAGGACATGTTATCCCCAACATGGGTGAAACATTTGCCACTGGTACTTTTGATAAGTTGGATGAAATGGAGAAAGAAAAAGAGAAAGAAGAAAGCACAGCCCAACCTTCGTATACTAATGTTAATATCAAGAAAGCTGAATGAGCAGCTTGTTTTGCAGAGATGAAAGCCCAATGCTTGGCCCCAAAGCAGAATGCCTACATAAAGCTTTATAGAGTCAAACGACATCAGAAAGTGTCAGGCGAGATTATAGCATGGGCGTATTTTGAAGACTTAGAGGTATATGGTGTGAAAATGGAGAAATGAATCGAGTACTTTAGATATCCTCATGATCTGAAGACTCTTCCTGGTTTTAAGCTCAACCCACTGGCATGCTTAGATCGTTATATGCTAATCCAAGGAAGATGTCACGTTGGTTTGAGGCTGCGTTAAAGAAGGAATACCACACTAGGTGGGTAAACTTCAGACCTCAACAACCGAAGAGGTACATCCGTAAGTCTGAAGTGGACCCTATATCTGGAAGACCTAAAGTGGTTTTAAAGTGGAGTCCCCCGCACACAATGTCAAAGATTCCCTCACGGGAATGTCTCAGGACTTCACTCCACATTTCAAATGGTGGTATTATGACTGGCGGACAGGCCAAGCGGTCATAGTGACGGCATGTAATAGCGACAATTTTCGGTACTTTATGTGACGACTTTTGTCGCTGCTAATGGTCGAATTCCTTGTAGTGATACCGAACATACACCCATATAAAACCATAGTTTCTAATTAATTCATCCACATCCACATCCACATCCACAACTTAATCGCTCATACCTAAATCAACAAATTCAACTATAGAGTCATAGAAATCCTGATTTTAACCAAATTCAACTACACAATCATATTCTAAGGAGTACTTTTACTAGCCAAAAATAATTAAATGAAAAGAAAGATGTAACGGAGGTTGTGGTGGTTGTTCGTGGCCGCAAAGCCAACTTGTTGGTGGTGATGGTGTGCAACATGAGTGTTGCTTGATGGTGTTTTCGATTTAGATGGGTTCTAGATGTAATTCAATAGAATTGCTCGTTGAAAATTCATTGGTATTTGTAAATAATTTAATTATTTTTATTTACTTAAAATGCTTAACTCTATATTCTCTAGAGTATTCAACAACATAATAGCCGTCGAAAATCCATTGTCAAACTCATCATATCCTTGGTAATCCATCCATAAGTACGGTTGAATTGATCGTTCCGTCAATATATAGTTGGATATTGTTTTAAAAAAATTACTTTGAAATCGTAAATATTGTTATACCGTTGTTAATTTTTCATATTTGTTAAGAATAACCAAGTCCTATTATCTTTATGTCATTAAATTTTAATGGTTGTGAAACATTAAATAAATATGAAGCAATAGGTTTTGTAGTTAACTGAAAAACTTTTCAATGACTTGGTTATCAATATATTCTCTTACTAGTTTTAACAGTGTCGTCACTTACATCCATGCATTAATTATTCTACTCGATCAGGGATAAATTTCAGGTCTACCAACACCTTGAAGCACCTGTACTAGACATCGTGCCATCCTAGCTAGTACGATTAATTCTCATGTTTCTTGCAGAAATGCAACAAAAAATGTCAAAGTATGGGTTGTGCCAAAAGTAGTTAATATATTCTTATATAATATACCTACGATATATTATGCTGGTGTATAAGAAGTCATCTATAGGAGTATAAGTTAAATAGGAACATATATACAAGTTCAATTTCGGTGTATACAAATGGTTATACAAGAGTACAAGGACGTTTTCTTTTATTTTTCATATGGAGTTGTTTAACAACACATGGTGCATTTAGCCGACCCCCTTTAGAATAAATTAAAATTACCTAACCCATGAAAATAGATGGCTAAAAACGTTATAAACATTAGAGACAATGATTAGATAGGTTAATGCACAAATAAAAAGGACTAAAATTAAGTTTATATTGTCATAGGACTGAACAATCCAGCAATATAACTAGCTACCGTCGTTCCTTTAAAAAAATATTTAAAAAGAACGACTTAATTAAGGGATGAAAAATTACCCATCTAAAATGTTTTACAAAATTAAAACAATGCAAAAACTTAAGTAGTTTGCCCCGTCATTCAGTTCTTCACATAACCATAACCGTAGCTAGTATATCTTATCGTAACAAGCTATTGACGGAGTCTAGGGATCAAAAATGTTCAAACAACTAGCTGCAAGTTCTTCACAAGATCCGGTGATGACATAGTGAAATCATCATTCTTCTGCAGAAACCGAGAGAAAATGAATCCGAACAATGTTTTATTTCAATATTATAATGATAAATGCAACAATATTGAAGTTAATAAACCTGAGCAACAATGGTGACAAGAAGAGTGGTATCAGCAAATGGCATGGTGCTACAACTGATGATAGATAAGCCAAACTTTTGCATCTCGCTTAGCACTTTCACTAGTGATATGCAATTCGTCTCGCTGTAGATTTCAACAAGTAGATTGCCTCCAGACATTCTCACTTCGATCTCGGGATTGCAAGGGCTACTACTCTCTTCAAAGTTTGCTTCAGTAGAAGATGAACCATTATCGTCACTACTACTGAACCGCAATCTCTTACCCGTTATAACTGACTCTTGTATGTTCTTTTTCTTTGATCCCTCGAGTTCCTTCACGCGGTTTTGAAGTTCTTGGATGTAGTTAGCTGCATCTTCTAAAACGGTTGCCTTATCCATCTACAAGCAAAGAGTTTACTTGATCGTTAGAAAGAAGAAAAAAATAGAGATTTTAGGACCATTGAAATTATTTTCAAACTCATGTGACATGTCAATACACTGTTACACAGGACAGATCACATAAAGTGCAAGGTGCGCTGACAAGCAACATTCAGAAGCCGGACTCAAAACTAAGACCTCCATATATATCATAATACTAGTAGGAGGAGGCATAGTAATTAAATTTTTAGGGTTTATGCTACCAAAGAGTTTCCTAGATCATTAGAAAAAAGAAATTTATGATCATAGGAAATCTTTGCCCGTAAACACATGAGACGTACCAATACACTCTTACATCGAACGGATCACATAAAGCACAGCTTGCACTAGATCATTAGAAAAAAGAAATTTATGATCATAGGAAATCTTTGCCCGTAAACACATGAGACGTACCAATACACTCTTAGATCAAACGGATCACATAAAGCACAGCTTGCACTAGCAATTTAGTGACATTCAAAATGTTAAAGCTTGTGATCACATAAAGCACAGCTTGTGTTCGTAATTAATCTAGTGACATTCAAAAGGTTACGGAAGAAAATAAGTATTAGATGTAGGATTCAAACATGAGACCTTTTTATATATTAGAAAAACTAGTAGAAGGCTTAATACTTAATTTGTTAGGGTTTATGCTAGTATAAGTTGGTATTAATACCTTTTTCAGGTCCGGAAGGAGCGAAGACAAAGAAACGAATCGCTGAGCCAACTTTTCTCTTCTCTTCCTCTCAGCCAAAACATGATCTTGAACCTGAACCGGATTCCTCACGTTTGTCAGAACTTTTTCTTACCGGCTGCTGTGAAACCGTATGATTCACCAAATGAAAGCAACTCTTCTTTAGGCTTTACATCTCCAAAAGATATAGTGAAAGAGTTAGGAGCATGATCCGAAGCTAGCTTTGGCTTCATTTTTTCAGTTGCAGGATAGTTCTTCTTCATGCTATGATCAACCATGTTCAAGCTAAACGATTTTTTGATATTCACTGGTTCGTTAAGGTCCTTATGAGCTTGAAACGATTGATCCATAAAAGATGGGGTTTCATTGTAGCTATCTGATGAAAATGAATCAACAGTAGTGAAATCCTCCATCTGATAATAATAAGGTTTGTTCATCTGATATTGATTCATGAACCCTTGATCTTGCATCTCCTACAATAGTTATACAACAACAAAATTTAAAAATCTTATGAATCTTATTAAATTTGACTATGTGTACGTACAATCTGCAGCTTTAACTTACAAGTTCCTGTAGCCAAGATGAAGGCATATCCATGGCTTATATGTCAGTGTTATGTTCCTGAAAGTAGAGGCAGTTTTCATTAGATACGTCATGCACATAAGATGAACATACATATGCTACAATTACCTAAAAGATTAATATGATAAACATGAGCAAATGCTTCATACAAAAGCTTACTTATAACATGTTAAAACTACCTAAAAAGTGATAAATTTAAGACTGCTAATAAGTTCTTCAAATAGTATTCATGATTTGATGTGAGAATCATTAAATCAGCCTTCATTATTGAGATATGAAATGAGATGAACAGCTGAGAGGCTGAAACCTAAATTGGGAGAGAAAGATATTACCTTTGAAGAATAAAGACTAGTTTGTTTTCCGCTTTTTGTGGAATATTTCTCTTTCGGGTGTATATATACAAAGGGAGGAGGATAATCCAAATATGAAGACTATCATTTAAAAACACTAGATTTTTTGAGAGCACAACATGGAAAATTTAAGCTATAACTAATTTTTTAATTATTAGTCCATATTTTTATTTTATTTATAATGCATATATACATTATGTATAGTACAGTATGTATATAAAAGGACTATCAAACTAACTTATTTACATAACTTTTTTATTTAACTTAACTTGTTGAAATTTGTGTTATTTTATCTATATATGTATAGCTTATATACATAAACGAATAACTTATATACATAAACGAATAACCAAACTAATTTGCTTAGTTTTTTAAAATTATATCGTTTATCTATACATTACTTGTAGTCAAAATAGTTTGATTTGTTTATATATTTTGAGTTGTATAGTTCACAAATAGAGTCTAAGGAAGTCAAAACGTTTGATTTTTGCGAAAACTTGTCAATAATAAAAACTAGTAAGTTTTGCGAGAGTGTGAAAGTTTGTGAAGACTCTGATGAGATGCTAATCATGTGAGAACTAACCCTGATACTAGAACTTTTTCATTTGCGAGAACCTTCTCTATTTGTATTTTATGTGATTTGTTTGAGTATTTTATACACATGTTCATTTTATCATATTTATATATATATTGTAACAAGTACTTTCATTTACAAGAATGAAAAGCTTTGTTTGCTAGTGTGTGTTTGTGTTGTTTTGATACGTTTTATTTAGATTCATCATGGTATGATCATATTAGCATCAATTCACATTGATTCCATCTTTATGAGTGGATAATCAATACTAATTGCGTACTTGGAGAGAATTATGATCCTTTACAAGATTATATATCCTTTACAAGATTATATATCCTTTACAAGATTATATATCCTTTACCAATAGATGCGTAGGTTGTATATATTAACAAGTCAAGATAGTATGCTAACTTTTCATGATTTTAAAGAGAGAAGCTAGAAACAATAATAACTCTTTTTATATTTGATATTAGTTTTTTTTATTTTTTAAAATTGAAAAATGAATGGACCACGGTTCGTTCAAAATTCCATGTGTGTGTGTGCGCGACTACATTTTTATGATAACATATCATCATAATTTTTTTCATTTCAAATAAGTTATGTTATATTTTTGTTAAAATGATGTGTTAAATGACCAAAATTGCTTTACTTTAAAAACTTATATATAAATAATAACATATAAGCATAACTTTTTTTGAAATAGTCTGCATAACCACCCATTCTTTCATAGGCAACGATCCCATCTCGCGTTTCTTATTGTAACTTTGGCGACCACAAAGAAAAAGACATCATGAAATAGTCTGCATAAGCACCCACACTACAAGATTTTGACCCTATCGCGACGACAAATATCGTCGCCATAGGTGGCCTATGTCATCGCCATAGCCTATCACGACGACATGTCGTCGCTATAGGGTTAGTAGCCATAGTTTCGTCGCTGTTGGTCACAAAAAGTCATCGCTGTAGACTTTGTCGCCATTGCCACCTATCGCGACAACATGTCGTCGCTACAGACATGTTGCTATTAATATTTTTTTTAGTTTTTTAAATTCAAATTTAAAATAAAATATCTAACCCGAGACCCTACGAAGACGACATGTTGTCGCCATAGGTATTTTAATATAATAAATAATAAAAATGGAAAATATAATAAATTAATAATATTATTTTCTAATTTTACCTATGGTGACGACATGTCGTCGCCATAGGGTTCCGGGTTAAATAATTTATTTTTTAAATTTTGATTTTTTCCAAGCTTTTTACCTAAAATTTAACCCAAATCAGATACGCAGAAATGAAACCTAAATATTACCAATACTTACACGGCACGAGGGTGTGTCCATGTTACACGTCGCACATGCAAGATAACCTTGCCCACTCCATCCAGACAAGCTGCTACGAGCAGGATAATCATTAATGGTCCATAACAACGCCGCACACATCGTGAATACAATTTTTGTCGAGGCATCTCTTATTTGTACTCCATCCTTCCACAATACTTCAACTCATCCACCAGAGGCTTTAAAAAAATATCAATGTCTTTTCCAGGTGATTTAGGACCGGGAATAAGCAAAGTTAACATGAAAGAAGACTCTTTCATACATAACCACAGTGGTGTGTTATACGTTGTTAACACGACTGGGCACATATTGTAAGCTTGACTCATGTTACCAAATGGATTAAAGCCATCTGCAGCTAGACCCAAACAGACGTTCCTAGGCTCTTTGGCAAATTTAGAATGTCTCTTATCAAATTCTTGCCATGCCTTCCCATCTACCGGATGACGCATAATACCATCCGCTGAGTGTCCAGTGTGATGCCAAATCATATCCTTTGCTGTGAATCTGGAACTATACCTTCGTTTAAGCTGAGGAGTTGATGGAAAGTACCGCAATACTTTTTGTGCTACTTTTTTTCCTTTTATGTTTTTGCAAGACCGGTGAAGGGGGTCAATTACAACAAAATAACACAAAGAAGAGATTAACTAAAAACTTAATCAAACAGTAAGACTGGATTAACCACAATAAGATACTAAGAACACAAGTAATGTAAGAGACAAAACACAAGTATATGGTTTTCAAGAATGCAGTATATTGCTTTCTCTATGTTCTATTACAAGTGTTACAAAGCATAATGGAAAGATACAAAAACATGAGATACTTATACTACATCCTATAGCCGGCTATACTTGAAAGCCAGCTGGATACAGTTAACTAGATATAAACATAATCAATTGTAGAGTCAAAAGGCAGATTGCCTTTTGACTAGTGACTATGACATGCCATAGCTCATATCCTTATCTTTTACAAAAAAGGATAAAGTACATGAAGTAGAAAGTTACAGACTCAAGACCTCAATGTACAGTTTCCAAAAGCATGGACCTTTTCACCAATTCATGTAAGTTGGTGACCTTACAGAGGTGCAGCGGAAAGGTGTCCATCTTTATGGAAAAGTACATCAGATAAAGCATGTGTTAAAAGTTTTCGGAAGAATCTGTCTTCATGAGTTGAAGCTTCGGAAGACTTTGTCTCTGAGGCTTCGGAAGACTTCATACTTGACTTCAGAAGATATTGGTCTTGCCTTTGGAAGATTTCACACTTAGAATAATTCTGTTGCATGTGTAAAACTTCCTGAGCATTCTTCTTCATAGCACTTGTGCAGCATGTAGGATAGACTTTGAATGTTTAGGTTGCATCAGCCTCTTCATTTATCTCTACAAATTCCCCCTAGGCTGATGCTACCAAAACACTTAGTAGACTTCAGATATCAACAGTCCTCATTAGAGGTCATGCAAAGGCAACTAGAGCATATCAATCCTTCTTCATAACATGATTAGGATCCTTCAGACTGTCAAAATGTCTTCTCATATCAAAGAGCTCATGCAGAGGCAACTGGAGCATATCTTGCCATGTGTAAATGTCTTCAGGATGATAACCAATCCTTTCTTCATAAGATGATCAGGATCCTTCAGACTATCAAAATGTCTTCTCATATCAAAGAGGTCATGCAAAGGCAACTGGAGCATATCTTGCCATGTGTAAATGTCTTCAGTGCCTTGATCTCTAATGACATGCAATCTTTCTAGATTGTGGTGTATGTCCAAGACAAGATGGGTCTTCCTGATGCTAGAGGAGCTGTTTGAATTGGAGTTGATGTAGCATCCTCTGGCTGCACAACCTCATGATGTTCTGACTCTTCCTAGGGTTTAGAAGAGGGTGCAGTCTTCTTCTTCTTTGGCTTTGGTTTAGAAGCCATCCTCTTCTTTCTCTTTGTAGTTTTAACTGAGAAGACTAGCCTGCAGTACCAGATTGATCTTCATTGTCTTTCTCAGTTCAAACTTCCTCTCTCTCAGGCTCAGAAGGAGAAGGAGGTTGACCCTGCTGTGGATCAAAAGATGAAGCTTGCTGAGTTTTAGCAGGAGGTCCAGGTTGTGTTGTCTCTGGTTGTTCAACCTTGACCTTCACTTTAGGTGAGGCCTGACTTGGAGTGGAGTGTAAGTCAATGTGCTCTCCACTTTTGATCTTCTGCTTGATCACCCTAATATACTCATCCATAGTGGATAGAGACATGGGGCCAAGTCTCCTTCCGAAGAATCCATATAGCTTCAAGAAGCTCATCATCCTCTGCCTATTAGCAGACTTCTACATGCTCTTTTGGATGATAGCTCTTGATTTTACAGCTTCTTCCTTTAGCTTCTTCTTAGTTGTCTTTCTATCCTTGACTATCTCAAGTTCAAGCTGTTTTAAGTACTCAAACTTAACATAGTCATAGGACAAAGGAAGAAGTGCATCTGCCTGATAGAAGCCTGTGGCACTCAGGTAGTTGATCATCTTGATCCTCTCTTCTTCTTTGTCTACCTGAGGTTCTTGTTGAATCACATCTTCTTGTGCAAGACTTTCCTGAACTGGAGAGAGGGTAGGCATATCCTTGTACAGTCTTTTTCTTCTTCTTTCTTCTTTGACTTGTACTAGAAGCTCTGTATCTTCTGCCTCCTTCTTCTCCTTTGACCTTTCCAGGTCAACCAGTTCATTCAACTCATCTAAAGGGAGAGAGATGACACTTTCTATGTCATAGTTCCTTGTCTGCAGATAATTTATCCTGACTGCCCTTAACTCATCATTCTGAGTATCTAGTCTGGGGGCAGCCCTGATAGTAGACTCCATGAGTCTTGAAGACTCAGCAGAGGATCTTTCTCCCATCGGCCTCCTTTTCCTCTCTCTATCCTCCTCTTCAATCTCCTCAGATGTCATCTTTCTTTTCTCTTTGTCACTCACAGACCTTTGTGACTCAGAGTGGAGAGAGCTTTGGCCTTCGTTGTGTAACACCCGACTATTTGTTTTAGACAAAAAAGAAGAATAAAGTGAAGAAAAAAGGATAAAAAGAAATAAAACCCAAGTCTAGGAGTAAAAAGTGTCCAAAAGGACAAAATGTTCGAAAATTGGGTGTAAAAAGATGGTATGGCCGCCCCTATGTCACATACACCACTTATCTTCGGGTTTAGAGAGAGAGAGAGAGGGTAGCTGGGAGCAGCAAATTCTTGGTTTTAAAGGAAGAACAAGAAAGAATTTGAACTCGAGGTAAGAATTCATATTTTTATGGTGTTCTTAACCGGTTATGTCCTCGGGTTTATGCTTATGTGTGATTATATGTGTTCGGGTATGTTTTTAGTGGGTTTCTAGGCGATTGGATTCAATTTGCAAATGAGTTTGGAAAAAGCCATACTCAAGAGCTGCAAAGGTGAGTTCTAGGACCCATCTTTTACCTGTTTTAACTAATTTTGGGGCTGACAATGCATGAATGTATGTTTTCATTAAACTGGGTTTTGGACTCGTATGTTTGAATGTGTGTATGATGACGCTATGTTATGATGTGTGACTATGTTCATGCTTGATGATGTTTCTAAGACTTAGTATGTATGATTTAAGCTTAGAACATGATGAACGGTGAGTTGAAATTGAAATTTGAGGTTTAAGGCTCATATGCTAAGTTTTAAAATCTGCATAAGTGTTGAAAAGTTAATGCGGATGAGTAATGGGAAGAAATGCGGATGAGTATTAACTGCTAAGTAAGAAAATAGGAATGAACAGTTAATGTGGATGAGGTCAATGCGGATGAGCATTGACTAAGTATGGAAATGTGGATGAAGTAAGTCGATGCGGATGAAGTAAGTCAATGCGGATGAAAGTCAATGCGGATGAATATTGATTAAGTCTGAGAAATGGGGATGAATATTAACTAAGGGGAAATGCTGAGGAGTAAGGCCATGCTGATGAACAAATGCGGATAAAGTAAGATCAATGTGGATGAACTATAGCAAATGCGGATGAACCATAGGAAATGTAGATGAACACTTAGACTTTTCTGACTTTCTGAGAAAAAGACAAATGTAGGCTTTGACTTGAGATGTTCCTGGGGATTCATGTAAGTTGACTTTTGAGGTCATAGATGTTAAGATGGGCATGTAATGATGTGTGGTTGATGCATATGCATAATGATGATGTATGATGATGTATGATGTTCTATGATTATGCATGATGTATGTTATCAATGTATGACGATGCCCTATGTGATGATGATGACTGAATGTTATGTTCCTTGTGATGTATGTTTATCTTTCCATGGCTTTACGTATTATGTTAATGAATGAACCAAAAGTATTATGTAACGTAAAGTGAAAGATAATGAAAGAGAAACATGACGAATGAATCCATGCATTAATGAACGAATGCATGTAAGAAGGCTTGCAAGCAAATGTATGGAGGTGCACACCCATTGAAGGTGTTAGCTCAATGGTGTGCGGGTTAGCTACCTCGAAGGATGCACATTGGGGGTCTAATCTTTGTGATTGACCATATGAATGGGACCCTTGCCGCTTGCCCTAGGTACTGGAGTCAGCTTCGTGCACAATGTTCGAGGTCTATGAAAGACCTCAGGCCCAGTTACCAGATTCGTGCACAATGTTTGGGGTATAGCATATGGCATTGATCCGGAATGAAAGAGAAAAGATAAAAGGTGAATGTACTTGCCCTAGGTACTGGAGTCAGCTTTGTGCATAATGTCCGAGGTCTATGAAAGACCTCAGGCCCAGTTACCCGCTTCGTGCACAATGTTCGGGGTAATGTACATGTCACTGGAAGTAATGACCATACGAATGAAAGTAAGAATGTACGAACGAATGGAAGTTAATGAATGAATGAATGACGAAGATATAATGATATTATCTGTGTATACGTATGATGTATGATCACATGAAAGTAAAGAAAAGTTTTAATGAAAGTAAAGTATTGTTTTATTATAAAACTAGAACTCACTCAGAAACGCTGACTTTTATGCATTTTCTAGTTGCCAGGTGAGCATTGCTGAGGATGGTATGGAGCAGCTACTTGGCATTTTGAATGGCATTCTTTTGTTAATGTTTTTGCATTGTAATGCGAATGAATGATGTTTTGAAATGGACCCTTGTATTAACTTGCAAAAGCATTTGTAATGATATGAAAAGTTATTTCTATGTTTCTACTGTAATGTTTTATAAATGATTAAATTGAAAGTGTATGTTTTATGTGCGATTTTACCAGCTGTAAGCATCTCGGGAACGGGGCCTTACACAGTGCTTGATACAGCTTCTGAGCTCTGGCTAGAGAGAGGTTGAGAAGCACCTTCACTAGCAGGTGTCTCAATAGAAGTGTGGATCTCTATAGAAATTGATGATGATAAGACAGGGGTCTCAGGTTCTGCTACTAGGCCTTCAGTCAAGGTTTCCCCTCTGAAACTAATCTTAGGGTCTGCGTCAATATCTAGTTGACCGATGGCATTGCCTGATTGTCTAATTCTCCTTCTTATGCTGAACTCTGCAGTGATCCTGTCTTGGATTCTTTGAGCCAGTCTATCAGCTTGTCTTGATTTTCTTGGGTTGACAAGTGGCATGTTGACTAAATCCAGACCTTCATAGTAGTTCAAAGTCTAAAAATTGAAGACTTCTTGTTGTCCTTGAACTCTTATGATGATTAGGGCTTTCCTGATGTTGTCATATCTCCACCCAATGATGTGATTTGAAGAAGGTGAAGATGACATAGCCCTTGGTATCCCATCCTCAAACAAACTCTATATAAAGAAGTCTGTGTAGTCCAAATCAATGTGAAATTGAGGAGATTGCTGAGAATGCACAATTGCAAGTGAGGATGGTGAGTCCTCAATGTCCACTCTCTCTGAAGAACTCCCAAGTTCTATAGCTGTGATGACTTTCTCCCCATTTTTGGTAGCATCACCCACTTGCATAGGTGAGCTGGAAGATAGGTCAATCACATCCACAGGTTCTTGTGTTCCTGGTTGAGATCTTCTTAAGGGTCTCCGAGCTAGTTTTTCATTAAGATATGAAATCTCAAGTTGCTTATCATTGATCCTGCTATGTAAGGTAGTCACCTGAGATTCAAGGTGACTGACCTTTGAGACTAAATAGATGCATGTTTTAGTTAGTTTGTGCACCTGGAGTCTTAGATTCCCCTCATCTTCATCAGAAGAATCATTGGGGGATGAGATGATTGGACCAAAGTCCTCTCTCTCACCACCAGCTTCAGGTTCTTGGCTACGGGTTTCCTCTACTCATTGGCAATCTTAGTTGAGATGTCAGTGGGCTGAGTTGCCATGGTTGAGGTCTTAATGATGTAATCACTTTCAGAAGTGAGAGCCTCTTCCATATGGACATCCTAAATAGGTTCAGAAGTGTCCACCTTAGTTGTAGGTTACTGATGTGGGATAGATATAGGAGACTCAAGAGCATTCATCTATCTTTGAGTAGGGGTAAAGAAAAGAGACTCATTATACTCACTGAAACCTAGATCTTCATCAGTATAGAAATCAAGGTTGAGAATTGGTTGGTTGAGATCTATAGGCTAGGGATGGTAACTGTCCCCTGAAGGTTGATCACTTGAGTGTTGAGACTTAGAGTGATGGCTTAAGGCAGTTGGGCTAATGAGCTCATCAGGCTGAGCATGATTCTTGAAGAGATGGGAGTGGTCTGCTCCTCAGGAGAAGTGGGAGCTCCAGTGTCCACTTCCTCCTGTGTGGGTAAGTATATGGGGGCCTCGTCAGACTGAATAGTCTCAGCAGGGATTCGTTTGGATTTTCTTTGGTAAGGGTGATTTCAGGCTATGTGTGTGGTTGGGATGTAGCAGGTGTGGGTTCAACACTAGCTTGTGCTGCTAGGTTGTCACCTTGAGCAATGAGCTCTAACATTTTTAGGACGAAGGCTGTTTCTACCCTAGAGAAGCCAACAGTGGGCTTTCTCAATATTTTAAAGATGCCGGGCTTCATCTGTCCTAATTTAAGAATGTTACCTGTTTCCCTCAACTGGGAGCCCAGTTCACAGTTAAGAATGTACTGGACATATCTAGGAAACATGTAATATTCTAAGGAGTCTAAATTAGCAAGTAAATTGGTATAAACAAACTGAGAATACCTGAACTTGACCCCTTGAACTATTCAATGGATTATGAAGGAGAGATCCTCATAAATCTGGTCCCATCCACTATGCTTGTTTGATAAGCTGTGGATGACCACATGGAGCAGGAATCTCCACTAGGATAAGGCCTTCCCTTTCCTAAAGGTCTTTACAGAGAAATCTCCCTCATATCCCATCTGCTCAAAAGAATGATTAATAGTTTCCTTTGGGAAGAACACCTCACCTTCTTTATTATCCAGCTAAAGACGCCTATTTTTTATGGCCGAAGTGATGAAGATTGTTCTCCCCTACACTGTGGCAGATAGTGCCTTCTCCCTGTCCATAATGACCTCTTGGCAGGTCTTCCAGAAATCAAGCAGTTGATCCTCATAGAGAGGAGGATCAATGGTTAGGGAGGTGAAGTAATTAGACAAAGCTAAGAAATGACAAATCTCTGAGAAATGAGGGTCTTTCATAAAGCTTAACAGAGCAACCTGATTATGTTGCCTGTGTAGCTGCATGGTAAAGTTGGGATCATTTCTGTGAGCAAGATTGGACATTTTGAGGTAGCTTAAAGATAAAGAAAGAAGGAAGAAAGAAATTTCTGAGAGAATTTGGGTTTTTAGGTTTGGAGGAAGAACAGATGATAGAAAGAGGGGGAAATCGTTGGGTTTATATGTAAGAGGGATTTTAGATAAAGTTTAATGAAAGAGGATAAACTTTGAAATCCGGATGTCGGTCCACCTCTGAAAAAGTAGTTTACTTTTCCTCAAAAAGTAGTTTTCTTGAAAGTCAAAAAGCTTCCGAAGGTTAATTATCTTTGGAAGTTTTTAATTAAAATGCTTCCGAAGCTAAAATGACTTTGGAATATTTTCCTGAGAGTTTTGAAAATGTTGTTTCGGAAGAGAAATTAAAACTTGATTGCTTTTTATATAAAATACAAAGCTTCCGAGAGTTAATTTTGCTTCGGAAGTAAATGGTCCTTGAAAATAAGTAAGTGTCTGAGACAAGTATTTAAGCTTTGGAAGATAGATCTGAGAACTCTTCCGAAGGTAAATTTCTTAGACAATTATTTATTTTGAAGACATGATTTACTTCCGAAGTTAAAAGCATAACTTCTGAAGTATTAGAAATTTTTCAAAAATCTAAGGAAAGTCTTCAAAAAGAAATTTTCATCCAAAGAAAACATGAGCTTATGAAAGCGATGAACTAGGCAACTTAGGACACACATATTTTAAGAAATAATAAGAATTAGTTTTAAGAAAAACCTGCTCAAAGTTGATCATCCCAATAGCTGATATTAGATATTTAAATCTGTATTCATCAAAAGCCTTTGTAAACAAATCAACATATTATTCATCTGTGTGAACTTTGATTAGTTTAATTAATCCCTTTTTATAGTTCTCTCTTATTAAATGATACCTGATATTGATGTGTTTGGTCCTTGAGTGTTGCACAGGGTTCTCTATGATTCAGATAGCACGATTGTTGTCTATGTGAATGGGAGTCTCCTTGAAGTTTAACCCATAGTCCAGCATCTGATTTTGAATCCAAAGCACTTGAGCATAGCAGCTTGCAGCAACAATGTATTCTGCTTCAGTAGTTGATGCAGAGACACATGATTGTTTCTTGCATTGCCATGAGACAACCCTTCCACCAAGGAACTGACATCCCCCAGATGTAGACTTTGTAGTCATGTTGCAACCACCATAATCACTATCTGTATAAGCATACATATTAAAGTCAGGATTCTTAGGGTACCATAAACCAAGTGTTGAAGCATCCTTGAGGTATCTTAGAATCCTTTGGACAGTGATAAGGTGAGACATCTTAGTGTTGGCTTGTTATCTTGCACAGATGCATGTTGCAAACATAATATCAGGCCTGCTAGCAGTAAGATACATAAGAGACCCAATCATAGCCCTGTATAAGTGGTCATCTACACACTCCCCTCAAGATCAGGTCCAAGGGAGTGGTTTCTAGATATGGGTGTCTTAGCAATCTTACAATTAGTCATGTTGAACCTCTTGAGTATGTCCTGAACATACTTGTTGATACATGTATGTACCTAGATCATGATGTGAAATGTAATAGATCTTGTTTATCTGATTTTGATGTAATTTGATCTGATTAATGAAATGATATTGATTGTTTGTGATTTGTAATGACTAATATTTCATTAATGAGTAGATATTGAATTGGTTAATTAGGATAGTAGTTATGTGAATGGTTACACATAATGTTTATTAATTAATACATTCAAACTTAACATAATGAAGTTCTCATGCGAATGGCCCATACGAATGGACCACACGCATGAATAACTTCATACGATTGACTCAGTCGCACGACTGAACCAGGAGACTGGATCAGTCGTATGATTGACACATAAGATTGACTCAGTCGCACGTCTAAACACTCAGTCGTGCGAATAGATCAACCGCATGGTTCAATCGCACAACTGAACCATGCTTATGGTCCAGTCGCCCGAATGAACAATACTAACCTATAAATACAATCTATTCGTGAAAAATGGAGAGCATTCATTCACTATGATTCCAGACGTACCCTAGCCGTCCAGAAGCCTCCCAATTCGTTCTCCAAGTTCATAGAACACATTAGATCGATTTCCAATTGATTTCTAACGTTAGTTTCAATTCTTTATTGATTCTTCGTGTGTTCTCACTGATTGGATCGCCAATCAAATAGGATTCCACACTATTTGATCTGGTTTACACGCTAATCACTAGGTATTTTGTTCAATACCAGGTCCTAACAAGTGGTAGGAGAGCTTTGGCTCTTGATTACGTGTGATTCAATCAAGATTGATAAAAGCTGGTTTTTGCACTAAAAAACTCAATCTTTTGTGTCAGAAGTGATCTTGGACGTTCTCTGCTCATCAAAGTTTGGTTTCTACGGACTTAGGTGATTAGACCTTGCGAAATTTCGAATTTTTACGGCTAAAACACGTTTAAACTAGAAATTTTCGCAAAACAGCAGCTTGAGTCGCACGAGTGAGCCATTCACCCGACTGGACCTCATTCACATTGCTCAGACGTGCGATTGGACATAGTCGCATCGCCATTCGTACGATTGAACCATTCGTTCGCAGTGTTCATACGCATCAGCTTCATTCGCACGATTGAACCAATCGCTTAGTTCAGCCGCACGATTGAACCATTCGCATAGTTCATTCGCACGGATAGCCCAATTGCATCCTTCAGTCACACCAGTTGACAGTTTGTGTAAGTTGACTTAAAGTTATTCGCCATGGAAGATCAAATATCAGCCTTTACTGCTGGGAAGGACTCTAGGATCCAGAACCTGCTGTTACTTGAGAGTGAGGTGGGTAATCATAATAAACCACCAAAGCTTTTAACATTAGATGAGTTCCCCACTGGAAACAACGTTTTGAGATCTACCTCAATGGAGTGGATCCGAATCTGTGGGAAGCTATCGAGATTGGGTATAGTACGCCGGTGGAGCCGATGGAGTAAAGCTAACCTAGGAGGGATGACAGACGCGCAGAAAGTTAAATATAATGCAGAGAAGAGGGTTTATGCATTGATTACACAGTCTATCCCTAAAGACATTTTTCACCAGTACTCAGAATAAGCAGTCCAAGAAACTATGGGATGAGCTGGAAAAGAGGTACGACGGGAATGCTTTGTTGAAGGCAATCAAGGCTAAGGAGATAAAGAAGGAATTCGATAACTTCTCATCGATGGGAAACGAGAGTTTGGACGATGTTATAGATAGATTCTACCATGTGATGAGTGAACTGCATACACATGGGGTGGCTACTACCATGGAAGAGAAGTTGCTAACTTTGCAGACGGATTGCCGGAGAAGTGGGCTTCATTCGTGTCTAACTAAGACAGAATGGAATGCTGGCAAAGCTGGATATAAATGACTTCATTCTAATGCTGCGAGAAGAAGCACTTAGGATGAAGTACAGAGCTCAGAAGTCTTCGTATTCTCAAAATCCAGCTTTGTACAATGCCACACCTCAAGCTAAGACATTAGGAGCACCTCTCCAGACCGCATTTGTGTCTAGCTCATCGGGTCCTTCACATGCTTCTCCTTCAGGATCAGACACGTCGGGGTCTTCTTGTACCATCATATCGGATCTGAAACAAAAGCTACTAGACTGAATACCGAGAACCTCGGTAATGTGACGGTAGAAGTAGCTCGAGAACACATGGATCTTTTGGCTGCAGTGGTTCATTCTTATGATGGACTTGTTGCTGGGAAGATTGGAAACTGTCATCTGGCAGACGAGGACTACGAGCAGATGGACGAAATGGAGCTTGAGAGAATGGACATAATGTGGGCCTTAGCTAGTGCTGTCCGGAGAGCGAAGAAGTTTGTGAAAACGACTGGACAGAACTTGGTAGCTACTAAGGATACCACATTTGGCTTTGACAAGATCAAAGTGACCTTCTTTAACTGTGGGGAGAAGGGGCACTTCAAGAGAGAATGTGTTAAGCCAAAGAAGACAGGAAACGGGAACCCATTCTCGTCCCCTCGTCAAGACAAGCAAGCTACTAGTTCTACTTCATCAAGCAAGGATCCAAAAGCCTTGACTGCTCATGATGATGAAGGACAGGACTGGAGCTTTAGGTTTGTCTCTCCAGGGGAATCAAACATTGCAAGTGTAGAAGACTTTGATGATGATTCTGCAAGTGAAGGAGATCTAGCAGTTGATATAGCAATGGCTAATATTAAAGAGACAACTGCATCTGAGGTCAGCTACAAGCCTAAAGAGGAGACTACCAGAGCAAAGACAGAAAAGACAGAATCACCAGAACCAGAGACATCTGATGCTGCGTTGATGGCTAATGCTTCTGAACCAACTCAGGTAAGTACCACTGACCAAAAGTTTAATAATCATGCTTGTTCTGATTGTAATACATTTAGAAATAGCATAGATGAGAAATTTGCTAAGTTATTAGATCATAATGATAACTTGGTAAAAGATTTACAACTGTGCACTGAGGCGAATCGGGTATTAAAACAAAATGAGCATAGTTACAAAGAAAAGATAGACCTTTTGACTAAACAGCTTAGGAAACCAAAGTAGTTGCATTTAACCAAGCTAATGACATTAGGTACTATCTAAACTCCCTAGAAGACACTAAGAAGCAAAAAGCAGTTCTAGAAGTAGAAGTAAACTCATTAAAACAGAAACTGCATAGTTGGACAAGTTCATCCCACATAGTCCAACACTTAGTGAGAGAAGAAAACAAGGGAGGGTTTGGGTTATAAAGTGGTTCCACCACCATCTGAGACCTTGATGAACACTAAGAGTAGACATGTAAATGACAATCCCATCAAGGATCATGTGGTGTCTACTCCTCTTGTTAGTGATCCAGATTCCTCATGCTCAACCATTGACTCTGGAAACAAACAAAAGGAGGCCACGTCAAAGGCTAAGGGTAATTGCCTTGTGCTAATCTGGAAAAAGAGTTGAAAAGGTTAACTTAAAGTCAGGGTCAACAGAGTCAAATCAGAACCTAACAGGACTTCAAATAGTCAAAAACCAGTTAACCAAAAGGAAAAAGATATCAAACATGTAAAACAGTTAACTCTGTTAAACAAGGAAAAACATCAAAAGAACCAGAGTCAAAACCTAAAGTAAGTGATGTTACTAGAGTGTCACACACGTCTCCACAAAGAAAGTTTAATCATAAAGTTGATAGCAGGTCATGCTACAACTGTGGAGAATGTGGACACATTGCTTCCTATTGCTTTCTTTATCAGACCCTAGGAAAAAGATTGAACTTCAGGACTCAAAACCTAGGTCTTCTAAGAGGAGTTCTTTAACTCCACCTAGAAGATCTAGTGCACATAAAGTTCAACCTGTTAGCTAGTCAACTGTGTATCACAAACAGGCATTGCACAAATCTGGCTTATGGAAAAAGAAGTCAACCTCTGTGTCTGATGATGATGACAAGAAGGAACCTGGGATACCCTCACCCTCTAAGGGTCAATGGGTTGAATTTATGATGTGTGATACCTCTGGGAAACCCAAGCCAGTAAAGGCTTGGGTTCCTAACCTAAACTAATCCTTTACATTGTATGTGCAGGGTGTTCGCTACAGTGCTGAAACTAACACGTGGATTATAGACAGCGGAGCATCCAGGCACATGACAGGAAACAGGGCTCTTTTATCTAACGTCAAGCAAATAAAAGGAGGAATGTTTCGTTTGCTGGAAACAAGGGAGGATATATCACAGCTCAGGGAGAAGTGGGAAATCAGAAAGTTAAGTTTGATAAGGTGAACTATGTTCAACAACTTCAAAATAACTTACTCTCTGTTTCCCAAATCTGCGATAAGGGATTTAAAGTCATCTTCGACGACAAGAAGTGTTACGTGCTCAAGAAAGATTACGTGATCCCAGAAGACCAAGTTTTGATGACGGCTTCAAGATATAAAGACCTTTATGTTTTGGATCTGTCAACAGCTGCTACAACGGATCATGAGGTTCAGTGTTTTCTATCTAAAGCTACTGAGAAGGATTCCATCTCCTGGCATAGGAGAATGGGACATTAGTCAAAGAGAAGATGAATCACTTGATTCAGAAGGATCTGGTGAGAGGAGTTAATGTCAAGAACTTCCAGCTTCCTGATTTATGTGTAGCTTGCAAGAAAGGCAAACAGACGAAGAAGTCTCATAAGGAAAAGAAAGTTCATTCAATAGAACTTCCTCTTGAACTTCTTCACATGGATCTGTTTGGTCCAGTCAGTACAAGAGCATAGCAGGCGACTTGTACTGTTTGTGGTTACTGATGACTACTCAAGGTTCTCTTGGGTAATGTTTCTGAAGTCCAAATCAGAAACATTTGAGTCATTCAAGGAGTTAGTAACCACACTGGAATCTCTCTACAAGCTGAAGGTTAGACAAGTACGCTCAGACAACGGGACGGAATTCAAGAACCAGGGATGGAGGCTTACTGCAAGGAAAAGGGAATTGTACATCAATTCACTTCTTCCTACATGCCTCAGATGAATGGTGTTGCTGAGCGAAAGAACATAAGCTTGATTGAGACAGCACGGACTATGCTGGCAGACTCGAAACTGCCTATCCAATTTTGGAATGAGGCAGTTGCTAATGCATGTTATACACTGAATCAAATTCTGATTGTCAAGTGTCACAACAAGACATGTTACGAGCTACTACAAAGACGCAAACCGAATCTGGAGTATTTCGAACCATTTGGCGCACCGTGCACACTTCTGAAGAAAACACAAGAAGGTAAATTCAGCGAGAAGGCGGATGAAGGAATCTTTCTAGGTACAACATTCCGAACAAGAGGGTTTACAACAACTCAACGGGTCTAGTAGAAGTGTGGTGTAATGTTGACGTTCAGCGATATACCACACCACCTACTAGCAAGGACCCCCTATTTCCTCGACTATGATGGATTCTTCAAGTCCTTCATATCTCTCTCTCCCTCGAATGACGAGTTAGCTACACGAATGATGTATGATATCTTGAATACACCAACATCAAGCTCACTGGGAGGATCATCTACTCAGTCAGGGGGAGTAGTCGATGACAGTGACTCCTCCTCTGAAGATGAAGCTGAAGAAGATGACCAAATGTAGAGGAGTCAGGGTTCTAATTCCTGAAAGTCCACAAGCATCTACCAGTGATGTACCTTCGATACTTCGGAGCCTCAAACTCCAACTACCTCAGCTGCAGAACCAAATGTTTATAATCTTGGCTCTGAGGTAGCTGTTCTTACTACTCCAGGATCACGACTAAACGTCTATCATCCCCTAAACAATGTCATTGGGGATGTCAGATCAGGAGTACAAACCCGAAATCAGCTATACTCAGCTGATTACGCCTCAGTTATGGAAAAGGGATATATTCATGATGGTGCCTATCGGTGTTTTGTCTCACAGTTTGAGCCAAAATACGTCAGTGATGCACTAAATGATGAGGCGTGGGTGAGTGCCATGTAAGAAGAACTTCTTCAGTTCAAGAAGTTAGGTGTATGGACCCTGGTTGATAAACCTAAAGGTGCTAAGGTCATTGGCACCAAATGGGTTTTAAAATGCAAGAAAGATGACCAAGGGTCATTATCAGGAACAAGGCTCGATTGGTGGTTCAAGGATTTCGCCAAGTCGAGGGAATTGACTACAATGAAGTGTTTGCACCCGTGGCACGGATGGAAGCCATTCGCATCTTCCTTGCCTATGCATCGTACATGAAGATTAAAGTCTACCAATTAGATGTGAAGAGTGCATTCCTTCATGGGAAAATCAGAGAAACAGTCTATGTCAGTCAACCCGAGGGATTTGAAGATCCTTATCATCGGGATAGAGTTTACAAACTCGACAAGGCTTTATACGGGCTTCATCAAGCTCCACGAGCTTGGTATGAGAAACTCTTGACTCATCTTGAGAAACACGGCTTTCGCAGGGGAGTCACTGACTGCACACTGTTCATCAAAGAAAAAAATGGCGACCTACTGCTCGTACAGATCTATGTCGATGACATAATCTTCGGTTCAAAGAACGAAGAGTTATGCAAAGAATTTGAAGCAGTTATGAAGAAAGAATTTGACATGAGTGCTATGGGGGAGATGAAGTTCTTTCTCGGGTTACAGGTGGATCAGACTCCAAATGGGATATTTCTACGTCAGACCAAGTATGTAGGAGACATTCTCAGTCGTTTTGACATGGAGAATGCTTCTGCTACTGGGACTCCACTTGCTACGAATCACGATATAGCACCTGATGAAAATGGAGATCTTGTAGATGCCACAATGTACCGAGGAATGATTGGATCCCTCATGTATCTCATTGCGTCAAGACCTGATATCATGTATGCTACATGTTTATGTTCTAGATATCAGGCTAAGCCTAAGGTCAACCATCTGATCGGGGTCAAAAGGATATTTCGTTATCTGAAGGGTACACCCACACTTGGGTGTGGTATCCTCAAGATGATGACTTTGAGCTCACGCGTATAGTGACTCGGATTACGGGGGCTGTAAGATGAATTACAAGTCTACATCAGCAGGGTGTCAATTCTTTGGGAGAAGATTAGTTACCTGGCAGTGTAAGAAGCAGATATCGGTTGCATTGTCAACCTGTGAAGCCAAATACGTTGCTGCTGCAAGTTGCTGTCCCAAATCATCTGGATTCAACAACAAATGCGGGATTACGGTTTAAAGTTTTCTTCTACCCCTATTTTTGTTGATAACTCTGCTGCAATTGCAGTAACTAAAAATCCGGTCCAACATCCAAAGACCAAACATATTGGTATTAAATACCATTTCATAAGAGATTGTTTTGAAAAGAACTTAATTGATATGGTAGAAATTAACACTGATTTTCAACGCGCTGACCTCTATACTAAAGCCTTTGATAAACCACGTTTTCAATATCTGCTAGAGGTCAACGGTGTTAAAAAGCAAAGTGATGTTATTCCTGATGATGATCATGTGTAGTCCGATGTAGCTTAGTAATTCTTTCATTTTATTTCACTTTAGTGTGTTTTAAATTTAAACTCATGGTACTCTGCTGTTTATTAAAATCCTAAAATAATTATACCAGTTATGATGTTAGTATTTTAGGGGGAGAATAAGTCAGCAAGTAACATTATTAAAAAAAAGACGAGAGAGAAGGAGTGGAAAGCTGATATAAGGTAGATCATATCTGTGATACCGATTCAATTCCCTTGGAATATGATAGTACACAGGAACAAATCAAGAGGGACTTTAAAAATTTAATTTAGAAAGATACAAAAATTCAAAGTATAAGTCTGTGTAGTCTAAGCAATACAAAAAGGGAAGATGATAGAAAAACTGGTAACTATGAAGGTAACACACAAAGAGTAGACCTAGAGGTTGCTAGATCACAAATGATATGTTGGTAGATTCAACACAATAGATGAGAAGACCTAACTGGTGATTTCAAGATCAAACTAAGTTGTTCAATTGACTATGGGCTTCCATCTTATCACTGGTTAACACCAACAATATTCCAATAAGGGGTAATGTGCTTGTAAACGCCACAAATGTGTGCGGATGACCATAAGTAGAGCAAAGCACGAAAAAAATGAAAGAAAAATGCTATCAAGCTACTGACTTATGTTGTTGGTGCATTTTGTGCAAAATAAAATCAAGCTGCTCTAACAAGGAGATAGGTTGTGTGCCTCTCTGCTGTGCGATGGCACTGACCTGAGGATAAGCATAACCTAGATATTCTAGAATTCATTGCTGTTTGCCGCCTCTCTGCTGTGCGATGGCACTAACTAGGATTGGCTTCTCTTTGAAATCTCTAAGAATAGTCTTTCTTGTAAAAATACCCATAGACCGCTCAAAAGCTCCTGAGGAATGTTGATTACCATATAAGTGTGGGATCCACAAATGTTAGTTGAAATAATTAAACCTAAACCTATCGACAGTCTGTGTCAAAAGTCTGTGTATGGATTTAAGAGGACAAATATACTGATAATTATTGTGGCTGCAATTCTTGAAAGTTCAAATCAATGTGGTAATCTAATAGTTTCAGTATGATTTCCCAAAATTTGCAACCGACTCTGGATGAAAACCAAGAATAGAGCATCAAAAGATTTTGACAACAAGTCCCAAATGATTTGACTTGCCTGTATGATTCCAAAATTGAATTGGTCCAGGTGTAGAAATCTAAGTTGAAGCTGCCTATTCCAGAACCAAATCCCGTAAATTTCTATCTTAGGATTTATCTCTCACAAAAAGCCAAAAACAAGTCTTTATTTTTGGTACGTTAGTTTATTTTTTTATTATTATTCACTTAGTCTTTTGATTTTGTTTGTTTGCCGGACTACATCATCAAAATAGATAAGGGATTAACTCACTAAAAGGTTCATGTCTGAGATAACCACATGAATTTTCAAGTTTAAAGCAGTCACGTCTGAGGTGACAAAGTGTTAAAAAGAGTCATGTCTGAGGTGACTAAATTAGTTAAAATGATCATGTCTGAGATGATCAAAAACAATCATAATGTTTATTTCAAAAGTTAAAAGGGTCTTAAAAGTAAAATGTTCAAAATGGCAGAACATTCACTAAGTGTGACACATTCGCACGATTGGACCATGAATATGGACCAACCATGCGAATGGATCCCATTCGCACGACTGGACATGAAATTTAGTCATTCACCCGAATGGCATATAAGAATGATCCATTCGACCGAATGACAGGGTGCGAATGAGTCAGGTCGACCGACTGAGACTCAGTCGGTTAACTGAGGGTGCGAATGAAAGAGCACGAATGAGTCAGTCGACCGACTGAGACTCAGTCGGCCGACAGACTGAGCCAATCGCACGACTGAACCTCAGTCGCCCGAATGAACTGAGCGAATGAGGCCAATTGGGCGATTGAACTTCAGTTCAGTATTTAAAGGGCTTCAGTTGATCGCGTTGTACTCATCACTCTCAATCGCACCCAAATCGCATTTCTTCCCGTTACTCTGCCAAAATTTCTAGAGATCTTGTGTTCACATTGCTGTTAATTCTCTGACGCTCGATTGACGATTGTACAGGTACATTGCAGTTAAATCTTACCCAAATCAGAAGATCTTGAATCCAAATATGTGATATTCGAATGAAACAAGAACCGGACTGAAAAATGCCCTAATAACCTACATAAACTTAGCAAAATGTTAAAATTAAGTTTAATAGGTTATTAGTGACATGATGGAGAGTCTATTGGACCATTAAACCATGTTAAATTGCTTGAATTGGTCAAGATTCGAACACAACACAGACTGAACAGTGGGACAAACGACTGGTCGTCCGGATGAACTCTAATCGCACGATTGAATCTTACGATTGGGTCAATCGGCCGAATGAACCATGCGAATGAGTTCAGTCAGCCGACTGACCAATCGCAGACTCAGTCAGCAGATTGAATTCAGTCGCATGTCTCATTCACCCGAACGAGCTCAGTCACACGAAAGAACAAGCGACTGACTCCAGTCGCATGATTCATTCGCACAAATGAATCAGAATGACTTTAAACATTACACTTAGAACTGAATTTTGATGTATTATGTACTAATGATTCTGTGTCTTGTGTTTCTGAAAAATGGCTGATAGATGGTCCATTAACCCAAAGCACAACATATGTGCTCACTTGGATCATACTACTCGGAACGGGGCCGAGTTCACATAGATTATAGCCTTCCTTAGATGCTCCCAGATACATAAGGCTATATCTACACCTTGCACGCCCTACAGGTCATTACACAAGGCATTCTGGGAGAATGCCTCAGTTGATCGCTCTCGTGTGCCGTACAGTATACGGAGCTCCATTCTGGGTCAGGATATCGAGGTTACTGCTGCTGATTTCTAGAAAGTTCTTGAATTTGGGGACGATACGAATCACCCCACCAAATTACATCCACTGACTGTGAGGGGCTGCTTCCTCAGAATCAAGTACGCGGGGGACATAAACTCGGGTGTGCTCAATAAGAGCAACCTGTGCCCTCAGTACAAATACTTGGCACATGTGATTCTGAAGTGCATTGCTTCGAGGAGGGCTGGGTTCGATGATCTATCAGATCAGATTCAAAATGCCTTCGTGGCACTGGTGATGAACCACCCTTTCAGCTTCTCGAGTATGATCTTTTCCTATCCGATAGAGAACCTGGAAGCAAAAGGGAAGGAAGGATTCTGTATGTACCCCAGTTTCTACAGCTAATCTTCAACGACAAGCTGCCACTTCTCCCAAAGGAGAGTCATGATGCAGTTACTTGGAAATTATGGATGGCACAACCTTGGGTCGAATGAGGGTGTAGGGGCAAACAAGTGAAGCCCCTAGTGAAGAGGTTGATTGGCCATTTGGCAAACGAGAACTATGTGGCGTTGAGAAGACGAAAATGGCGTCATGATGACAGTGACTCTGATTCTGAACCAATAGGTCTACCAGTTGATGACGACGATGATGACGACATGGTGATGGTGGAGATACAGGCCCCATTCCATCTAGGGCCTACCACTGATATACCATCTCCACCATCCACCCACATGGAACTGAGTCTGCTGGTTTCCATCAGGATTTTGTTCCTGATGAGAGGGAAGAGAAGTCAGAAGAGGAGCCCTTAACACGGACTGTGGGCAGCAAGGTTGTTCCCACGGAACATGGGCTAAGGGTGGTTGGTGAACACCTACGAGACTCAGGAGAGACAACCACGGATCCGAGTTATGTACCGGAGCCAGGTAGCAGGGTTGTAGGGGGAGCATCCACCTCAACGGGAACGAGGAGGAAAAGGATGGCTCAACCCCATGGCCTGAAGAAGAAGAAAAGACGTCTCACCTTCGTTAGCTCCACAACCACATCTGCCACCACCACCACCACTTCCACGCCACAGCCACCATACCCAACAGCTACTACTACCACCACCACACCTCCCATCACTGTACAGATTCCATCTACCACCATATCTTTCACTCCCACATCACCTCCACCACTTCACAGACCCATCTTCACTACAGCAACCACCACCACCGCTACCCACCAAGCTGGATCCTCAGCCCATCCATCTCATCCATATGTATCACCTCTACCTCCAATTGGGGTAGAGGAACAGCTGTCTGCGCTCAACAGGATGGTGATGAGCCTATTAGCAGCAGATGAGGAGAAGGCGGCTCAGATCCGTCAGCTTGCTGATCTTACTGCTGCTCAGTCTCACCAGATAGAAGAGCAGGCTAGAGTGATAAAGGAGTAGGCCCAACAGATGGCTGCTCAGAGCCTTGAGATAGCCCAACTCCAAGCACAGAGTGTCACATCAAACAGGAAGATAGAGGAGTTGGAGAAGGCGAAGAAGACAATCATGTTAAAGTTAAAGGGATCAAGGAAGAGCCCTTGAAGATCAAAGAAGGAGACAGAGATGATGATGATGATGAAAGTGATGATGAGGATGATAAGACAGAAGAGGATGAGGGGACAGAAGAAGAAAGGACAGAGGAGAAGGATGATGATGATACATTAGGAGGAGATACAGCTGCATCGGCCTCTGCTTCAGGTCAAGAAAGGAGGTCCAAGAACATAGAAGACCAACCAGCTTCTTCCTCGGCTCCACCAAGTGACGAGACGATGATACAGGACGAAAGTAAAGATTAGATGTTTATGTACTAAATTAATTTTGTATTTGAATCATGTATTGAAATCTATGTATTTAATGTTTAAATTCAGTTTAATGCATTTTTTTTTGATGAATTACTAATGGTTGATATGTTGAATGTGTAAATCAAATAGATCCAAATTACCAAAGGGATGAGTTTGATGTTGCTCCCCTTCAGCAGGTCAAGACTCAGCTAACAATGATTCTTGATCTGCAAGGGATCGTAAGGAGTCGGTGAGTTATACCCCTGAAGAAGGGGAAATAATTCACGACCTATCAAACGAGCAACTAGCAGAAATTTTCAAGCTCAATCCAGATGAGATAGTGAAGAATGCTCCGACATGCGACTCGACTAGTGACGAAGAGCTCAACGATGTTGATGAAATCGAGATTGAAGATGTCACTGCCGAGCACTACCCTCAGTACGCTAACAATGAGGGAAATGTGGTCCCCAATCTGGGTGAATCCCTCGTCAGCAATACTTTTGAGGTGTTAGACAAGATGGAGCTAGAGTCGGAGAAAGTAGAGGAATCGGCCCAAGCCTCAATTGATGATGTAGATATTCGAAAGGCTGAGTGGGCTGCGTGTTTTGAAGAAGTTAGAGGCCAAAGCACTGCACCGAAACAGGATGCCTACACCAAACTCTACAGAGTCAAGAAACATCATAAGGTGACTGGTAGGATCATAGCATGGGCGTATTTTGAGGATCTTAACGTATATGCAGTTAAGAGAGAAAAGGGCATAGAGTACTTCAGATTCCCACATGATCTGAAGACTCTACCAGGTTTTGAGCTCAACCAGCTGGCAAAACTAAAGCTTTTGTATGCTGACACGAGGAAGATGTCAGGCTGGTTCGAGGCTGCCCTAAAGAAGGAGTACCACACAGGTGGGTTAACTTCAGACCCCAACAGCCTACAAGGTATATCATAAGGTCTGAGTTGATGCCATTACTGGAAAGCCGAAGATAGTGTTGAGGTGGAGTCCTCCGCGCACAATGTCAAGAATCCCACTCAGGGAAATGCCACAGGACTTCACTCCACACTTTATGTGGTGGTACTACGATTGGAGAACAGCAGAAGCGGTCATAGTCCTAAACAAGGAGGGCCAAATGGATACGATCAGGGTATTCGACCTAATGTGGCTTACCAACTTGTCAGAAAAAGATGTCTACACACTATACAAGTGGCCATTGTTCTATGATACGCAAGATATTATACAAGCCCTCCAATTCCAAAATGTCATAAGACTCTGTTTCGCATTTGAGATTCACGCGGGAGTCACAAAAGAGAACAAGTACAAGAAATATGTGGAGGTGATGCAGAAAACAAGACATTAGAGAGATCTAGGTCCAAGGGGGAGTTTGTTGATACATGTATGTCCCTAGATCATGATGTGAAATGTAATAGATCTTGTTTATCTGAATTTCATGTAATTTCATATGATTAATGAAATGATATTGATTGTTTGTGATTTGTAATAACTAATATTTCATTAATGAGTAGATATTGAATTGGTTAATTAGGATAGTAGTTGTGTGAATGGTTACACATAATGTTTATTAATTAACACATTCAAACTTAACATAATGAAGTTCTCATGCGAATGGCCCATACGAATGGACCACACGCATGAATAACTTCATATGATTGACTCAGTCGCACGACTGAACCAGGAGACTGGATCAGTCGTATGATTGACACATAAGATTGACTCAGTCGCACGACTGAACACTCAGTCGTGCGAATGGATCAACCGCATGGTTCAATCGCACGACTGAACCATGCTTATGGTCCAGTCACCCGAATGAACAATACTAACCTATAAATACAATCTAGTTCGTGAAAAACGGAGAGCATTCATTCACTACGATTCCAGACGTACCCTAGCCGTCCAGAAGCCTCCCAATTCGTTCTCCAAGTTCATAGAACACATTAGATCGATTTCCAATCGATTTCTAATGTTAGTTTCAATTCTTTATTGATTCTTCGTGTGTTCTCACTGATTGGATCACCAATCAAATAGGATTCCGCACTATTTGATCTGGTTTACACGCTAATCACTAGGTATTTTGTTCAAATACCAGGTCCTAACAATACTTTGACTGACTTATGAAGATGCCATCCTCAACTTGCTTCACTTGAATTCCCAGAAAGAAATTGAGTTCCCCCATGGCACTCTTTTCAAATCTGTCTTTCATCAGCATCTCAAAGTATTTGCAGAGCTTTGGATTAGTTGAACAAAGATGATGTCATCCACATACACTTGAACTAGCAATATGTCATTTCCCTGTCCTTTGACGAAGAGAGTTCCATGTATAGTACCTCTCCTGTATCCATGTTTACAAAGATACTCAGACAGTGTCTCATACCACTTCCTGGGTGGCATCAAGAAATTCTTGGTCACTACCACCACCACCATTGTTGTCTTCCACAATTGAGATGTTCTTATTGGTTGTGGAGCCTCTGAGCTAGAATTTGAAGGCATCCCAGATGTATCAGCTGAGTTTGTCATTGTAGTGCTGATAGAAACCTCATTAGCAGAAGTAGTTCCAACTGGAGCTGAAGATTTACTAGTTGAAGGTCTTCTTAGCTCAAATCCTGGATCAGGATCACCTGTATTTAAATTTTATGCAGATCCTGAAACATTCTCATAAGATTTGTTAAAACAGTTGGTAACTAAGTCAAGATCAAATAGCCAATCAGGACCAGAACCAGCTGTACAAGGTGTGTGTCATTGAAAGTCACATTAGCTGACTCTTCAACAATTCTAGTTCTGAGATTGTACACTCTATAAGCCTTAGCTTGAGAAGAGTATCCAATAAAGTTCATCATCTGATTTCTCAATAAACTTGGCAATTTGATCTTTGGTATTCAAGATGGTGCAAGGACATCCAAATGACCTCAGAAAACCAATGAAAGGTTTCCTCTTGTGCTAAAGTTCATAAGGAGTCTTGCCATGAGCCTTGACCACTAAAACTCTGTTCTGCATATAGCAGGCAGTGTTGACTACCTCTGCCCAGAAGGTGATGGGCATCTTAGAATCAGACAGCATGGTTCTTGCAGCTTCAATCAGTGTCCTATTTCTCCTCTCAGCAACACCATTCTACTGAGGAGTCCTGGGAGCATTGTATTATCTTGTAATACCCTTTTCATCACAGAATGTATCAAGGATTTGGTTTTTAAATTTAGTTCCTTGATCACATCTTATGATCTTGACCTTGTGATCTGATTGATTCTCAATCTTTAAGATGAAATTCTCCAGAATCTCAAGAGTCTCATACTTAGTTCTAAGGAAGAAAACCCAAGTGAATCTTGTAAAGTCATCTGTGATCACTAAACAATAAGAGGTCCTTCCTAGACTTATTACACTGGTGGGGCCAAAGAGATCCATATGTAACAAGTGTGGGGGTATAGTGATGGAGTTCTTTCCTTAGGCGTGTGAGATACCTTGTGTTGCTTCCTTTTAGGCATGCTTCCCTTTAATTTGTTCATGATTTTAAAGTTTACATGGCACATTCTTTTATGCCATAAGAAAGAATCATCACTATTAGCTTTAGACAGAAAGCATAAAACTTCTACAAAGGGAGATTTTTCATGCAAATCCATCTTGTACATGTTCCCTTTCCTGGGGACTCTAAGCAGGATATGCTCATGAGAAATGACCACCAGGCTTGAGAACAATGCACTCATGCTCAGTAAAGAGCATGTTATGACTCTGATCACAAAATTGGGATACACTCAGAAGATTGTACCCAAGCTCTTTGACAAAGTTTACCTTTTCAATAGTGAGCTTACCATTTGTGACCATACCCCTTCCAGAAATGTAACCACCTTCATCTCCTCTAAAAGCAACTGGTCCTCCATCAATTCTTTCAAAGTTCTGGAGTAGTGACCTATTGCCTGTCATGTGTCTGGAACAGCCACTATCAATGATCCAGACATTTTTTTTTGTCTTGAGCTATCCCTTCACAAAGAAGTTGATTTGTTACATTTGGAAACCCAAGCCTTTCTTGTCTTGGGCTCATTAACAAAAGGTAATGCAACAATAATAAATCCTATGGTTATGCAAACAGGATCTTGAGTTGCTGTTGATGGAGAATTCTCAGTCACTTGGTCTTTCTTAGACTTCCACACCATATTTGGAGTCTTGGACTTGACCTTTAAAACTTCGGAAGCTTTTGGAACTTTGAAAGTTTTGATAACTGAACCTTAGGAAGATTCTGCAGACACTGCAGCAGGCTTCAATGCTTCGGAAGAACTCCTTTCTTCCTAGACCAACTTCTCTTCCGAGGGTAATTTTCCACTTGCCTTCTTCTTAGACTTGGAGCTTCCGAAGGAAACATGTTTGCCTTCCGAAGCTTGAATCTTCTTGAGACCCTTTGAAGTCTTTGTCTTGGTCATATGGACAGTACCTTTAGGATTTTATGGACATTCCTTAGCAATGTGAGTGGTACTTTCACACATGACACACACTATTTTCTTCTTCACAAGAGTCTTCTGCTAGGAACAAGACTGTCTTTGGTCACATCTCTTCTCCACCTTCATCATTGCAGATGCTGAGATAGTTCCTTTAGGCTGGGAACTGTTCTTGGAGTTTGATGGTCCATGTTGTGCAGTAGTGGTACATAGCAGATCAGTCTTCTTCTTGTTACTGAGATGAGTTGAGCAAGAACCAGAACTCTTAGCAGAAGAGTTTTGGTTGATGTATTTAGTCCTTACTACATTGAATCCTGCAGATATGAAAACTTGTTTCTGCTTAGAGTCAAAAGTAGTATTGATCTCTTGAGCCTTCCTTGCCTTTCTTTTGCTCTTTCTATCAAGTTCTTTCTCATGGACTTGGTCATCACAATCTTCTTCTTCTCCTAAGAAGGATAGTGGCCCTTCTTAAGAATCCTCATCTTCACTCTTCTCAGAGGAATTCTTCACTATCTCTTCTTCATCCTCTTCACTCATAGGATCTATGAGAGGAAGCTCATCTTCATAAGTTTCAAACCTAGGAGATCTTACAGACAAGATTGTGTGTGGAGAAGCTATCTTATTGGATCCCAGTCCCTGCCTGTTTTGATAGCACACTTTGTTGTGCAGGGATGAGGATATCATGTTCTTGAAGGTCTCTTCTTCAAGAACACTCTTTTCTGCCCTGGCTTTGCTGATCACAAGCTCAGCCTAGCACTCAGTTAGCTTGGTTATGAGATCTTTGATTTGAGTCCTAAAATCTGTTTGTTCATGTTTTAGAACTGAAATAGTTTTGTCAAGGTCCTCTATGTTTAGTTTATAATCATTTTCAGACTTTCTAAAATCGGATTTTAAAATGTTTAAGGACTCAAGGTCAGATCTCATCTCCAAGTTATAGGACCTGTATCTATTAACTTTAGTAATGCATTCAGGAGTACAGAGATGTTCCAATACCTTGGCTTCATCAATGCTTGGTTAGGAGAAGCATCTTCCACCTGAAAGCTCCAGTCAAAGCCTCCTTCTTTAATAGCAACAGCAGCCTGCTGCTTTGACTTTTCATTCTGGAGAGCTTTGTTAGTGTAGTTTGGTCTAGACTATGTTTGGCCACCACTTGTTTTAGGTGTCTTACACTCTTTGGCAAAGTGACCCATGAAGTTACAGTTGTAACACTTGACTTTGCCTTTGCCCAGGCCAAACTTTCCACTGGTTATATTGCTTGGAAACTTCCTTCCATGCAGGACCAGTGAAGGGGGTCAATTACAACACAACAACACAAAGAAGAGATTAACTAAAACTTAATCAAACAGTAAGACTGGATTAACCACAATAAGATACTAAGAACACAAGTAATGTAAGAGATAGAACACAAGTATATGGTTTTCAAGAATGCAGTATATTGCTTTCTCCATGTTCTATTACAAGTGTTACAAAGCATAATGGAAAGATACAAGAACATGAGATACGTATACTACATCCTACAGCCGGCTATACTTTGAAAGACAGGTGGATACAATTGACTAGACACAAACAAAATCAATTGTAGAGTCAAAAGGCAGATTTCCTTTTGACTAGTGACTATAACATGACATAGCTCACATCCTTATCTATTACAAAAAGGATAAAGTACATGAAGTAGAAAGTTACAGACTCAAGACCTCAATGTACAGTTACCAAAAGCATGGACCTTTTCACCAACTCATGTAAGTTGGTGACCTTACAGAGGTGCAGCAGAAAGGTGTCCAGCTTTATGGAAAAGTACATCAGATAAAGCATGTGTTAAGAGTCTTCGGAAGAAATCTGTCTTCATGAGTTAAAGCTTTGAAAGACTTTGTCTCTGAGGCTTCGAAAGACTTCATATTTGGCTACGGAAGATATTGGTCTTGGCTTCGGAAGATTTCACACTTAGAATAATTCTGTTGCATGTGTGAAACTTTCGGAGCATTCGTCTTCATAACACTTATGCAGTATGCAGGATAGACTGTGAATGTTTAGTTTGCATCAGCCTCTTCATTTATCTCTACAGTTTTTATCAACCCATCTGCTCTCATTACAAACCAGACAATTTTGCAATTCTTCATTATCTTTCCAAAACAAAGCACAATCATTGATGCAAGCATGTATGGATTCATATCCTAACCCAATCTTTTTCAGCTTCTTCTTCATCTCATAGTGTGAAGATGGAATGTGAATTTCTTTCG